>SEYY01022416.1:0-7500 GCA_009176605.1 Armadillidium nasatum
TCTCCTCGCCGAGGACTGGGGCCGTTCTTGCGGAAGACTTGAAGAGACAGGACAAGATACGGAGATAAGAAGATGATCGGATGAACCCAGAGGAGGAAAGAGTTTAACAGTATAAGGAGAAGGATTAGAAGTTAGAAAAAGTCTAGAATGTTGGGTTCATCACCAAGACGGTCAGGGATACGGGTAGGGAGTTGCACCAACTGCTCAAGGTTGTTCTGAATAGAAAATTGGAAGGCGAGTTCACCAGCTGGATCTTGAGAACTAGATGAAAGCCATTCGCGGTGATGAACATTGAAATCACCTAAAATGATGATTTCGGAGAAAGGAGAAGAAGAAAGAATGTGTTCTATTTTGGAGTTAAGATAGTCGAAGAATTTTGGATAGTTTGTAGAGTTAGGAGATAAGTAGACGGAACAAATAAATTTAGTTGTAGAGTTGCAAGAAAGTTTGAGCCATAAAGTTGAGAATTCAGAAGACTCCAAATTAGAGACACAAGAACAAACAACATCGTTGCGCACATATGCGCAACATCCGCCTTAGGCTGAAATTTGAGGATAGAGACAGTAGGAGGAAACAGAGTAGGGTTTGCTGTCAGAGCACTCAGACACCTGAGTTTCAGTTAAGAACAGGAGATGAGGTCTAGAAGAAGAGAGGTGGTGATCGACAAAGTGGAGATTAGAAAAAAATCGCGAATGTTGCAGAAATTATGAAAAACGAAGACCGTGAACCAGGGCAAGCCGGCATAGAGATCTTGGCGGCGCCAACCCCATCACCGGAGGCCACCAACTCCCAAGTGGTGATGGGGAAGGAGTAGATGAGGGGCTATATTTGGAATCCGCCCCTCCTTGATTCTCCGAGGCAGATTTAAGTTTTGCCATTTTTGATTAATTTAATATGTAATGTAAGTATAAGCGTTTGTAAATATTGTAGGACACATGTGAAGAAGGAGGAAGGTTGGAGCATAGGCACTCCAATGTGAGTCAAGGGTACACTAGAGACCCTCTGAGTGGGTGAAACGCGAAAAGGAACGAACCAAATTATGGTTAATTAAACATCCAAAAATGATAATTACTAAATACTTGATGCGAAAATTCTCATTAATTTGAACTCTTCCAAAACTAGTATAAAGATGAATTCTTAATAAACAAAACTTATTATACATTTAACATTACCAAATAATATTGAAATTTTTTATTGATTTATCAAGATTTTGTACAAAAATTAAAAATAATATTAATTTTTCAATTTTATGGGATTTTATTATTTGTTTAAAAATAAAGTTTAAATAATATTCATAATAGTTAGTAACTAATTTAAATTAAAAAATTAATTTTTCTTCAATTTTGAAGCAATGCTGAAAATTTTTTACTTGAAAATTGAATTCATTACAGTCCAGTTTTTACATTTTTACTATAATAATAATAAATTACAATAATACTAATAATTATTATAAAACAATTTAAATTTAGCTTCTCTTTTAAAATTCTTTTATTTTAAGAAAAAATTAAAGTTAATACAAATTTATATTTAATTAAGTCTTAATTAGTGATTCGTTTTCTATAAATAATTAATTTTATGACGAAGTTGCAAACATTATTTAATTACTTTATTTCATACATAAATTAACGTACAGTTTCATAATCATTGGACAACAGTTTTAACTCTTTATCAAATAAAAATGCCATTACTGTTTTTACATTTCATAACCAGAAAATAAACGAATTAAATAAATTCCCAAACTACGTCACGCAATTATTTATTAATAGAAAACAAAATTATAAGGGAAACTTAAATAATTAAGTTAGGTTTTTTGTTTTAAAAAAAAAAAAAATATATATATATATATATATATATATATATATATATATATATATATATATATATATATATATATATATATATATATATATATATATATATATATATATATATATATATATATATATATATATATATATATATATATATATATATATGCACAAATAATTAAACATTTAATGTCAAAAGAAATGAGTGACTTATTTCAATACTTGAGGAACAAGAAACTATTTCAAACCAACAAATTTTGATTAATTTTTTAAGTTTTAAAATTAAAAATAAAAATATTTCTTTAATTTAAATATCGTTAATAAATAAAAGAATTTTAAAAGTGAAACAAAATTTAATTTCTAATTTTATTTTTTTGATTAAATAATTGCTCTTATTAAATAAATAAAATGTAAATAAATCAAATTAGTTCATTTGTGTCCATTTCAAGGATTTATTATTATTATTATTTTTATTATTATTATTATTATTATTATTATTATTATTATTATTATTATTATTATTATTATTATTATTATTATTATTATTATTATTATTATTATTATTATTTATTATTATTTATTATTATTATTTATTATTATTATTATTATTATTATTATTATTATTATTATTATTATTATTATTATTATTATATTATTATTATTATTATTATTATTATTATTATTATTATTATTATTATTATTATTATTATTATTATTATTATTATTATTATTATTATTATTATTATTATTATTATTATTATTATTATTATTATTATTAGCATTATTATTATTATTATCATTTTTATTATTATTATTATTATTATTATTATATCAGAGAAAAAATATTTATCAGTTGTCCATAAAATAAAAAATTAAAAATAATATTAAAAGTAATAATTATTTGAATAATAATAATAATAATAATAATAATAATAATAATAATAATAATAATAATAATAATAATAATAATAATAATAATAATAATAATAATAATAATAATAATAATAATTTATTAAAAAATCTTAGAAATTTACATTATTTATAATTCAATTAATTAATATGTAAAATTAATCATATCAAATAAATAAAATTATAATTGAGATTCACTTTTAAAATTCTTTAAATTTTACTTAGTATTTAAGTAAATGATATACTTCCGTTTAATTAAGCCTTGTAAGCATCTCGCTTTCTATGATCCCATATTTTCACGACGTAGTTAAAAATAAATATTAATTACTTCTCTTCTTGGTTTTAAAACAGTCAAAGAAAAAATCTGAGTTGTTATCCACAACTCCCGAGGAAACAATAGACTTCCATCATTTACCATTCTTTATATACTTAACACGAAAATTATAAAAATATTTTTGGCTATCACACCCATATATGATAGACAAAAGATATTTATTCATTAAAAACTTAAATTTCCTATCAAAGACCTTAATGAAAAGATATTTTTAAATATTGAAATTTATTACAAATTTAATATTATATAACATATTTAAAAATAATGATTAATATTTTGGATCCGAGAAAAAAATTTAAAAATAAAATGTTATTTTCATTTCTATGGAAAACTATTATTTATTATAATTTAAAATCTCAATTACGTACAATAATTTTGAGTCATTTTTAAATATTTAAATAATTCGTTTTTCCTTCAATCTTAAAAAAAATACTGAACATATTCAATTAAAAAATTAATTCAATGTATTACAGTTTTTACATAATAATACGATAATAATAATAATAATAATAATAATAATAATAATAATAATAATAATAATAATAATAATAATAATAATAATAATAATAATAATAATAATAATAATAATAATAATAATAAAATAATAATGATAATAATAATAATAATAATAATAATAATAATAATAATAATAATAATAATAATAATAATAATAATAATAATAATAATAATAATAATAATAATAATAATAATAATAATAATAATAATAATAATAATAATAATAAATAATAATAATAATAATAATAATAATAATAATAATAATAATAATAATAATAATAATAATAATAATAATAATTGTGTTAAGGATTACGACATACCTTTTAAGACTTCAATTTTCATAATTGTTTTTAATAAATAAAATTATTTAATTAAGAGAATTGATTCGGGTTTATAATAAAAAAATTTAGAAATAGATCACAAACGAAGTAATTTAATTCATATATATTTAAATTATTAATAAATAAAATAAATTATTTAAAATAAATAAAATCACAAATAAAACAGATTTTCTTCTAAAATTCTAATTATTTGTAGATGGTATTTAAGTTAAAGAAATATTTGCATTTTTAATTTAAAAACTTTCAAAAATTTAACCTAAAATTGCTGGTATTAAAATGACGCTTTTTTTCATTCAAGTATAGAAATATATATATATATATATATATATATATATATATATATATATATATATATATATATATATATATATATATATATATATATATATATATATATATATATATATATATATATATATATATATATATATATATATATATATATATATATATATATATATATATATATATATATATATATATATATATATATATATATATATATATATATATATATATATATATATATATATATATATATATATATATATATATATATATATATATATATATAGATATTCTTCTAGACCTCACCTCTTATTCTTGACCGAAACTCAGATGTTTGAGCGTTCTGATAGCATACCCTATTCTGTTTCCTCCTACTATCTCTATCCTCAATTTTCAGCCAAAGGCGGTTGTTGTGCATATGTGCGCAACGATGTCGTTTGTTCTCGTGTCTCTAATTTGGAGTCTTCCAAATTTCCAACTTATGGCTTAGGCTTTCTTGCCATTCTACAACTAAATTTATTTTTTATGTTTATTTATCTCCTAATTCTACTGACTATCCTAAATTCTTTGATTATTTAAACTCCAAAATAGAGTACATTCTCTCTTCTTCTCCTTTCTCTGAAATCATCATATTAGGTGATTTCATATTCACCACTGCCAATGGCTTTCATCTAATTCTCATGATACAGCTGGTGAACGTGCCTTCCATTTCGCTATCCAAAATGACCTTGAGCAGTTGGTGCAGCTCCTTACTCGTATCCCTGATCGTCTTGGAGATGAACCCAACATTCTAGACCTTTTCCTAACTTCTAATCCTTCTCCTTGTATTGTTAAACTCTTTCCTCCTTTGGGCTCCTCCGATCCCCATAATTTACATGCAACAGTAAACAGTGAAATAATGTATTTGCAAGTGTGCCTATCAAATAAAACCTTCTTAGATTGCTGCAGAATTTTTTCGCTAAATTATTTATGAGAGAGAGAATAGTATTTTAAAGAGCATGACAGTGAAATGATTGAATTGTTTGGAAAACGAATCGTAAGAGCTCGCATCAATGGAGAAGTTATGCGACTTGAGTTTAGAAGTTCGTTTTAATAGACAATGAAAATTAATTGAAAAAGCTGCCTAATGTTCAGAAGCGAATTGGTGATACCGAGAGATTGTCTTACGAATTCTCTCTGTTTAAATGTTCATCTCATGAATTTTTCAATCATTTTTCTTTATATAAGTTATAACTTCAAAATAACACTGGTAAAATCAAACCTGCTGTTAGTGTTCATATAAAAATAATCAATTAGAGTATTTTTACTTCTGTACATAAAAAGAAACAAAATTTATTAAAATTATGAAAATAGTGAAGAGATTTGTAAATTTTTGGATAACTATTTAATTATCTATTATTATATTATTATTATTATTATTATTATTATTATTATTATTATTATTATTATTATTATTATTATTATTATTATATATATATGTACAGTGGCGGCTCGTGTAAACTTGGTAAGGAGGGGCTGCAACTTTATTATATATATATATATATATATATATATATATATATATATATATATATATATATATATATATATATATATATATATATATATATGTGTGTGTGTGTGTAAAAAATGCAAATTTATATATATATATATATATATATATATATATATATATATATATATATATATATATATATATATATATATATATATATATATATATATATATATATATATATATATATATATATATATATATATATATATATATATATATATATATATATATATATATATATATATATATATATATATATATATATATATATATATATATATATATATATATATATATATATATATATATATATATATATATATATATATATATATATATATATATATATATATATATATATATATATATATATATATATATATATATATATATATATATATATATATATATATATATATATATATATATATATATATATATATATATATATATATATAATTCGTACCTTAATTATTTCTGGAAAGCTTGCTGATATACTTATTTAAAAATACGGCCATATAACACATATGATTAAATTTTTTTTTTAAATTTTCTTACCTAATCGAAAAATATATCTACTGCAATTTTGAGATATTTAACTCGGGAAAAGACGCTGCCACACTTGTGCTGCCAGACGAACGATGTCGTCGAGGCAATTAAAGCACTATAATGTACTTAGTAAATAAACTTAGTATAATATTTTTTTATTAATTCCCAATTTTTCTTTATCAGAATTCTTCAAGGATTTAAAAAATGTTATCCTTTTTAAAGTACATTAAGTAGTATTTGTAATATTTGTGTGGACTAAAGTGCAGTCTGGCTATATATATATATATATATATATATATATATCGAACAAATAAAAAACATAATAAATCAGTAATTTATCTTTCACAAGTTAAAAAAAAACAACTCCACCCCACCAGGTTCTATAACAAACTGTTTTATTTAGTGTTTGTTTTCTTTACGTTCTGTCCTTTTAGGACAACTGGCAACATTCAAATATCTTAAGTATTCGAAAATAATCTCCATGTTGCCAAAAATAAAAGAAAGACAAACTGGCAACTTGACAAAAACTGCTATTGCAATTTGTCATACTTTTTTTCATAAGTTGCTATATCTGTCCTATTATTTAAGAACAAAATATTTGGTCTAATTTAGGACTGAGAATTTACAGCCCATATTTTATATAATGCAATGCGTTAAAAAAAAATATCGTACCCAAAAATTTGCAGTTGCAAAATGCATTTAATTCAAATTTTCTTTATTGATTTATACTTTTTATGTATTAAGTTGTTAAAAAATGAATTTAAATCACTTTTCTCTGATAAAAAATTCATATTTATATCAACATTCTACGCCTGGTATTTTTAATTTGGAGTGGCTGAGCCCTGGAGCCCTTATAGACGAGCCGCTATTGTATATATATATATATATATATATATATATATATATATATATATATATATATATATATATATATATATATATATATATATATATATATATATATATATATATATATATATATATATATATATATATATATATATATATATATATATATATATATATATATATATATATATATATATATATATATATATATATATATATATATATATATATATATATATATATATATATATATATATATATATATATATATATAATATATATATGTAAAGTATATTTAGAGTCTAGACCAGCGGTTCCCAACCTGGGGTACGCGTACCTCTGGGGGTA
>SEYY01022417.1:30000-37500 GCA_009176605.1 Armadillidium nasatum
ATTTAAATCATCTTATTAGTATAGTTGGTTCTATCCATAATAATAATAATAATATTTTTTTTTTTTTTTAAATGAAGTTATAATTAAATTTTTATTCGACCAAAATTTTTTTTTTTTTTTTTTTTTTTTTCATTTTTAAATTTTTTGAGACCTAACTTAAATCAATTTCTTAGGATCAAAATTACAAAGTGATCAAAATTATTATTATTATTTTTTTTTTATGCGACGTACTTTTACATCAAAGAATTTATAAGGTACACACAAAATTATAAAATATCTTTAACAACTTTACAAAAGGTATAAAAAGTTTACACGAATGCAGTTTACGAAGTATTGGTCCAAAATTCAAACCTTCATCAATTGAAACATTTTCATCCTTACAATCAAAGGAAACGATCTATGATTAAAGATTATTTTTTTCGAGTTCAAGATCTATAAAACCAAGATCTATAAAACCAAGATATATAAAACCATGATCTATTAAGCCAAGATCTATAAAACCAAGATCTATAAAACCAAGATATATATTAAACCAAGATCTATAAAACCAAGATCTATAAAACCAAGATCTATTAAGCCAAGATCTATAAAACCAAGATATATAAAAATGTCTGTCGTGCGTTGTGATTATCCTAGTATTCATAAAACCAAGATCTATAAAACCAAGATCTATAAAACCAAGATCTATAGAACCAATATCTATTAAACCAAGATCTATAAAACCAAGATCTATAAAACCAAGATCTATAAAACCAAGATCTATAAAACCAAGATCTATAAAGCCAAGATCTATAAAAATTTCTGTCTTACGTTGTAATGATTCTAGTTTTCATATTATTACTAGTTCTATATCTAATCTTTACAATTTCTTATCTTTTAGAAATTAATTAAATTTTTTTAACATTATCTGACGAAATTTTTAAATTAAAATATCTTCAATTATAATTTCTATAATTTAATAAAAGAAATGTTATATATACATATATATATATATATATATATATATATATATATATATATATATATATATATATATATATATATATATATATATATATATATATATATATATATATATATATATATATATATATATATATATATATATATATATATATATATATATATATATATATATATATATATATTATATATATATATATATATATATATATATATATATATATATATATATATATATATATATATATATATATATATATATATATATATATATATATATATATATTATATATATAATAAAATACACAATAGATGTGTATCTCAACACGATTTCATTTGATTAACGTATACCTAAAGCCTTTGTATAATCTATTGTATGACCTATAAAGCAATAATAATACCAGCCATAGAGTTTTGGATACTCTAGAAGTACCTCTTGTTTACAGTTGCTGAACTACTAATTAAAGGGTACTATATACTTTCTGTAGGTATTTTTGTACTCCTCGAACCACCAGTACATGTTAAGAAAGAACAAATAACAAAAAGGGTTTCCTGCACCTAGATCCATACTTAATATATATATATATATATATATATATATATATATATATATATATATATATATATATATATATATATATATATATATATATATATATATATATATATATATATATATATATATATATATATATATATATATATATATATATATATATATATATATATATATATATATATATATATATATATATATATATATATATATATATATATATATATATATATATATATATATATATATATATATATATATATATATATATATATATATATCAAAATCCGCCCCAGGAAGGGTTATTAGCCCTGTCAGTACATTCATTCGTGGATGAACAAAGGGTTTCACGGGCCAATATATAATATATATATATATATATATATATATATATATATATATATATATATATATATATATATATATATATATATATATATATATATTGTGATGGATCGGATGTCATTTTTTCTAATTTGCGGATGCGGATGCGGATGCGGATGTCGAATTTTCGATGTGCGGATGCGGATGCGGATGCGGATGCGGATGTTTAATTTTTTGAAAGTGCGGATGCGGATGCGGATGCAGATGTTTGAATTTTCGAAAGTGCGGATGCGGATGCGGATGCGGATGTTAATTTTTTTGCGGATGATGCGGATGCGGATGCGGATGTAATTTTGATGATGCGGATGCAGATGCGGATGTTAATTTTGATCAGGATGCGAATGCGTATGCCATCACTAATATATATATATATATATATATATATATATATATATATATATATATATATATATATATATATATATATATATATATATATATATATATATATATATATATATATATATATATATATATATATTTCATTATCACCTTTCCCACTTTCGTGGGGTGGTGCCCGCCACAATTCCCTTACAACCAACCCCTTCCAACCCCTTTCACCACCGCCCTTAATCTCTCTCTGTCTCTACAAATCTTGTACACTCTTCTAAACTCAAATTCCTTCCATCAAAATCTCTCTCACTCCATCCATCCATCTCCACTTCGGCCTTTCCTTATCCCTACCTCTATCCACATGGAATCTAAGTACCTTGCCCACCATTCTCTCTTCATTCATTCTTCACATATGTCCAAACCATTTTAGCACATCCTCCTCCTCTCTATCAATTACACCCTTCTTCCATTTACACATCTCCCTTATTCTTTCATTTCTAATCCTATCAATCCTTCTCAATTTATATATCGCTCTCAAATCTTTCATCTCAAAGACATTGAAACTTTTTCTCGACCGAACACTTATCATCTATGTTTCACATCCATACAATACAGAAGGTGAACACATACATTCAAACATTCTTATCTTTATTTCTTTCGAAATTTTTCCTTTCTTCCATACTTTTCTTAGGCCCCCCAATACTTTCATTCCTTCTACCACTCTGTTCTTTATTTCTTTTTCCGTCCCACCCTTACCTTCCACCCAACATTATTAGATATTTGAATTCATTCACCTCCTCAAGTTTCAATTCTCACACTTCTACAAACCAATTCCTCCCTCCACATTTCCTCATCCCCACCTCCAATCCTCATAACTTTATTCTTCGCTGGATTGAATTTCAATCTCGTGTTTGCACATTTCCCTTCAAACTCTCTCACAAGTATTCTCATCTTTTCTCCAGATTCTGCCACCAACATATGCCGCATCATCTGCAAAAAGTAAACCATTCACTTCACATTCACCCTCCATATTTCTCAACGTAATACTCTTCCCTTCTCTCTCCATTTTTCTAAGTAAACCATTCATCAATAGATTAAATAACATGGAGATATTACACACTCCTGTCTCAATCCCACTCCTATGCTAAACCAATCCGATAGTTCTCTCTTCACCCTCACTCTTGATCTACAATTCGCATATATATATATATATATATATATATATATATATATATATATATATATATATATATATATATATATATATATATATATATATATATATATATATATATATATATATATATATATATATATATATTATATATATATATATATATATGTGATGGATCGGATGTCATATTTTCTAATTTGCGGATGAGGGATGCGATGATGCGGAAGGTGCGGATGCGGATGCGGATGCGGATTTGAATTTTTGAAAGTGCGGATGCGGATGCGGATGCGGATGTTGAATTTTTTGAAAGTGCGGATGCGGATGCGGATGTGCGGATGTTGAAATTTTCGAAAATGCGGATGCGGATGCGGATGCGGATGTTGATTTTGGTGCGGATGTTCCGCATCCGCGCATGCGGATGCGGATGCGGATGCCATCACTAATATATATATATATATATATATATATATATATATATATATATATATATATATATATATATATATATATATATATATATATATATATAATATTATATATATATATATATATATATATATATATATATATATATATATATATATATATATATATATATATATATATATATATATATATATATATATATATATATATATATATATATATATATATATATATATATATATATATATATATATATATATATATATATATATATATATATATATATATATATATATATATATATATATATATATATATATATATATATATATATATATATATATATATATATATATATATATATATATATATATATATATATATATATATATATATATATATATATATTAGGGATGGAGCGATACCAAAATTTTTACCGATACCGATACGATACTGATACCTAAAAATTACCAGATACCGATACCGGTATCGGAAAATATGCCGCCGATACTACCTACCGATACCGATACCGATACTTTACTCTTATCCAAAAATTTTGCCGATACCGATACCGATACTGAAAAGGACGATACCGATACCGATACCGATACCGGTATCGGAAAATATGCCGATACTTGCCGATACCGATACCGATACTTCACTCCATCCCTAATATATATATATATATATATATATATATATATATATATATATATATATATATATATATATATATATATATATATATATATATATATATATATATATATATATATATATATATATATATATATATATATATATATATATATATATATATATATATATATATATATATATATATATATATATATATATATATATATATATATATATATATATATATATATATATATATATATATATATATATATATATATATATATATATATATATATATATATATATATATATATATATATATATATATATATATATATATATATATATATATATATATATATATATATATACGCGTTTTGTACGCGCGTGTGAATATATGTATGTATGTGTGTGTATATGTGTGTGAGAGAGAGTGTGTATGTTGGGTGTGTGTGTGTGTGTGTGTGTGTGTGTGTGTGTGTGTGTGTGAAGGGACGTGCGATATCGAAGAAAGGGAAGCCATTTCGCAAAAGACAATTTTGGGTTTTTGTCTTTTTTCTTTAAGTAATTTCTTCCTTTTTTTTTTTATTATTTTTTTTTTTTTTTCTTTTTGTGTAAAAAAAAAAAGATCCAATTTTTGTCTATTTGTGAGTTCGTGACTCACGACCCCGGAGGTGGATCGTCAAATTTGGGTCGATGTTTTCTTTGCTTTTACACTTAGGTTCACCCACAAATTCATTTATTATAATAATAATAATAATAATAATAATAATAATAATAATAATAATAATAATAATAATAATAATAATAATAATAATAATAATAATAATAATAATAATAATAATAATAATAATAATAATAAATAATATAATAATAATAATAATATAAAATAATAATAATAATAAAAATAATAATAATAATAATAATGATAAGAATAAATCTTCTTCTTCTTCTTCTTCTTCTTCTTCTTCTTCTTCTTCTTCTTCTTCTTCTTCTTCTTCTTCTTCTTCTTCTTCTTCGTCTTTTCCTTTCAAGGCTGTTCCAGCTTGAAAGATTTCACCTCAAATAATTTGTTTTAAAATATTTCCCGTACGAGATCTTTTGGAACCTAATTTCCAATGATTAATGAAATTAAAATTAAATTATATATATATATATATATATATATATATATATATATATATATATATATATATATATATATATATATATATATATATATATATATATATAATATATATATATATATATTAATGATGGCATCCGCATCCGTGGAGCATCCTCATCAAAATTAACATCCGCATCCGCACTTTCGAAAATTCAACATCAGCATCCGCATCCGTAAAATGAAAAATTGACTTATGGTCTATCATTATATATTATATATATATATATATATATATATATATATATATATATATATATATATATATATATATATATATATATATATATATATATATATATATATATATATATATATATATATATATATATATATTCCATACAGAAATGGAATTTATGAAAATACTTTTCCATTTTAATTTATTCCCAAAGTTCCAAGTGGAAAAAGTATTAATGAACGAGTGTCTCACTAATATCTTCAGACCCTCTCTTCATTTTCCTACTGTACCCAAACAAAAAATATATTTATAACTACTTCTATATATAGGATCACTTACATCTCAACTTAATAGAAATCTTCTTACTATAATTGAAGCTACATTCCCGCAATGCCAGTTCATTCTTGTAAATTATAACTCACTCTCAATTTATAGTTTCTTCAGACACAAGGAATCTATCCCAATGCTTCTCAGATCCTCATTAATTTATTTATTTTAGTGTACCAGCTGTAATGTTGCGTATGTGGGCCAAACTGGTCTACAATTGAAAGTAAGGATTGATAAGCATAGAGGAGTTTCCTTTAGAACAGACCATCCTTTTTGCTCTCCTGTACACTCTGCCATAAAAGACCATGGACATACCCACCCTTTTTCTTCATTAAATTTTTCTATTCTTCAACATGCATATATAAAAACTCATTGACCATATTTAAACTTGATCACTTATTATTTTTATTTATATTATTTCAATATTAATATTATTACTTTTTTAATTTCTTATTGCAATTATTATTATTTCAAATATCTTATATAAGTTAATGAATTTATACTTTGATTGCGTTTTAAAATAGAAATTTGTAAAATTTAGTTTGTGATGAAATTCAAGGGACGGCCTAATAAATATTTTTAAATTTTTTATTGATTCTGCACAAATTGTCAGTGTATATAGTTTTCTTTCCGGTGAAAAAAAGTTTATTTCCACGTTTTTCCGAGTCTATAACGGTTATTTTTTAAAATTTTTTTTTAATTTTTAATTTTTTTAAAAAAAATAAAAATATTTTTTTTTTTAATTTTTTTTTTTTTTTTTAAAAAAAAAAAAAAAAGTTATTTTAGAAAAAAGATTAAAAAAAAAAAAATGGGCTTTTTTTTCTCGTATATTTTTTGTGTATTTAATAAATTTGTTTTAGATAAAAATTCCATTTTTGACTTTTCAAAAAATTCCAAAAGTTTGAGATTCTATATCTTTCTTCAAACAAATTACATTAATAATGCAGTAAATAAAGGTTTTTTTTTTTTAATCTTTTTTTAAAGTTATTTAATTAAAAAGAAATAAATAATAATTAAAGCTTATTTTTTTTTTTTTTTTATGTTTTTTTTTTTTTTTTTTTTATTAGCAATTATTTAAAGAATTTTTTAAATATGGAATAGTTTGTTTGAAATATTTCTAAAATTTAAGGTATTTTTTAAAAAATAAAAAAAAATTAAAACTTAAATTTTAAAATTTCATAAACAGATAGTTTTTTCAATTTATTTTTTTTTAAAATTTTTAAAAAAAAAAAAAAAAAAAAAATTTTTTTTTTTTTAATAATTTATTTCTCCTTAACGGTACTTTTTTTGGAAATTTTTTATCAAGAAAAAATTCAAGTGCTTTTTGACTTTTTTTTACTAGACCTTGAATC
>SEYY01022417.1:62500-65000 GCA_009176605.1 Armadillidium nasatum
ATATATATATATATATATATATATATATATATATATATATATATATATATATATATATATATATATATATATATATATATATATATATATATATATATATATATATGGATGGAGCGATACCAAAATTTTTACCGATACCGATACCGATACCTAAAATTACCAGATACCGATACCGATACCGACCGTATCGGTATCGGAAAATATGCCGATATACCGATACCATAACCGATACCGATACTATATCTTATAAAATTTTGCCGATACCGATACCGATACTATATATACCGATACCGATACCGGTATCGGAAAATATGCCGATATTGCCGATACCGATATACCGATATATATTCACTCCATCCCTAATATATATATATATATATATATATATATATATATATATATAATATATATATATATATATATATATATATATATATATATATATATATATATATATATATATATATATATATATATATATATATATATATATATATATATATATATATATATATATATATATATATATATATATATATATATATATATATATATATATATATATATATATATATATATATATATATATATATATATATATATATATATATATATATATATATATATATAAAAGAATGGAAAAACTACTATTTTCACTATCACAATTACCATGACAATAATTTCAACTACTATTAATGCTATTAATATTAAAACTATTATTATATTATTATTATTATTATTATTATTATTATATACTATTATTATTATTAATATTAATATTAATATTACTTGTACTGTTTATTTTCTACTCCTACTTCTATTAATTCTTACTACTACTACTACTACTACTACTACTATTATCACCGTTATTACTACTCTTAACCTTACAGTACAAACATGACAGTAAAAGAAGATCGCTACTTCTTCCTTTAATTTTCAGCTCTTAAATTTTCCGAAGATTAATTATGCGATTTTTTTTTTATTTTCGCGGTCAATTTTTGGCGCGCTCTTAATTACGCGCCTTTTCTAAATTTCTTGTGGTTATTCCCTGAATTAGAATATGTTCTGATCCCTATTGTTGAGGAAGAGGAAGAGGAGGGGTAGTCACAGGGGGGGGGTTAGCAAGTGGGGGAATTAAAATTTTAGGGGGGTTTGATGAAAAGGGAAATAATGTAGAAGGCATATAAGAAACACTATCTTTAATTATAAAAGGTGTGGCTCGCTCCTCACAAGAAATGGACCAAAACTCCTTTATTTCATATATATATATATATATATATATATATATATATATATATTATATATATATATATATATATATATATATATATATATATATATATATATATATATATATATATATATATATATATATATATATAATATATATATTATATATATTATTTTTTTTTTTTTTTTATTTTTTTTTTTTTTTATTACGTCGCCCTCGTACCCCTTGTGGTACGAGGCCGACATAATGGTAGTGGAATGCGAGAGGTCAATTCCCTCGAGCACCTGCCGTTGTAGTGCCTATAGAAAAGAGAGAGTGCGCCAACGTCACATCGCAGAGAAAGAGGGTTAAGGAAGTTTGAAAGTAGGGGACAGTTTAATTAGTCAGCCTTAGACTCAACCTTATCCAAAAGAAGGGTGGAACCACTTTAAATGTGAGACGAGACCAGTACTCCATACAAGAGCGGATGAAGACCCTTATATAATTGGAGTAACTGTTTCAGAAGAAAAAAAATCTCGCAATCTGAATTTGATCTTTTCTTAACTTTTTATCATTCTCCTTCACACTGTTAGACTCTTTCCTCCTTTGGGTTCATCCGATCACCTTATCTATATTATCTTGTCTTGTCTCTTCAAGTCTTCCGCAAGAACGGCCCTCACTTTCGTCGAGGATAAGTTTCTGGCACTTTGGTGCCACTAACTGGTCTGACTTGCAGTTGTATTTTTTGATTTTCCATGGAATGATTACTATTCCCGTGTTAGGGGTTACTCGGAGTGTGCAGAGCGCATAACAGAGGTGATTCTCTCTGCTATGGGGGCGTACATTTCGTATTATTTCCTTTATACTAAACCTAACAAACCTTGGTTTAACTCTGCTTGTTCTCGTGCTATACGTCGCAGAGATGCTCCCTTCAGGGACTACCGTCGTCTTCAAATTTCTAGAGACTCATGCAACTTCCATTTCATTCCGGAATCGTGCATGAAAAAAAAACTCAAAAATGAAATAATCTTTCTGGTTTTTCTTGCTCACGTTCTTTCTGGCATTTTGCAAAAAATGTCAACTTCTGTAGAATCTTCTGACGGTGCAACTGCAGTTTTACCTTCCTGTAAAGCTGAACTCTTTGCTCAAACTTTTGCCTCTAATTCAACCTTAGACGATTCCGGAGCTGTTCCTACTCTTTCAACCCCCTCAAACTCATTTATGCCTAACATTGTAATTTCTTCTAAAACGTCACTTCTGCTCTCTCTGAGCTTAACAATAAGAAGGCGT
>SEYY01022417.1:75000-80000 GCA_009176605.1 Armadillidium nasatum
GAGTGTGCATGTTTGTGCGTATCTATGCATGTGTATATGTGTGTTTGTGTTGGTGCGTTTGTGCTTTAGTTTATTTTTATAGAACTATTGTAGCATTTAAATATATATATATATATATATATATTATATATATATATATATATATATATATATATATATATATATAATATATATATATATAATATATATATATATATATATATATATATATATATATATTATGCAGTGTGCATGATTTGCATGTATACGTCTGCAAGTTTACATCTTACATGCAGCGGAATAATTTTAATTAAGATTTTCGCCGAGAATATCTGGGTGCCCCATTCAGTGCTGTATGAAATGGAATATATAAGTACTCTTAACTCTAGCGATTATTAAGCCAACCCCTTACTGAACATTGAACTTAAAAGGAGGGGGGTTAAGGGGAAAAAAGAGGGCGAAATTAAGAAAGAAAATTAAAAAACCCCTCTTTCAAAGTTAAAAAGAGAGAGAGAGAGAGAAAGATCTTTTTTATTTTCATAGGTTCTAAAGGGTTAAAAAATTCGCCCATGGCCCTTTCTTGCCATAGTCAATGAGAACTTGAAAGCCTAGAATAAAGCTTGGAAGATGCAAGCGCGCTCAACGCGTTTGAATACGTTTCCCTGACTTTGGAAGATAATTAGTTGCATAAATTATAATTTCTTCCACCTTTTCATATTTTTCTGAAAGAAATTAAATAAAAATATTATGAAAAACTTTAAATATTTACATTAAATTGCACGAGAATGAAAAAAAAAAAAAACTTCATCATTAAGGAGTAAATTGAACAAAATAATTGCATACGTGCAAACAACGCGTTCGAATACGTAGATTTAATTGCAAGGCTGCATTCGAATGCTTTCCTATTAAGAATTTTTTATTTTTTGTTTGATTTCTTTATACGAGGTTTATTAATTATCCTTAAGTTTTTACTAAAAATAAAAGAAAAGAAACCTGAACCAACGCACGCACACGCGCGCGCACATACACACACACACACAACTACTGAACATGTGAACCTTTATTCTTATTTTAAATCCTTTTTTACGTTGTGGCTCTCTTTCTGGGCAATCTGTCTGTTAATTCTGTATTTAAAAGGAATTACTTGCAACCTCAACGATTCCCAGTGGAAACAAGACGCAAGATGTATTTATGCTTGAAAATTAATTTGGAAGAGGATATATAAGAGATAGATAGAAAAATAGATAGATAAATAGAAAAATAGATAGATAGATAGATAGATATATTCATAGATATAAGCCTATATTCATTTATATATACATATACATATATATATATATATATATATATATATATATATATATATATATATATATATATATATATATATATATATATATATATATTATATATATATATATATATATACTCTACGAAGATATTCAGAGACAGACAGACAGACAGACAGACAGACAGGTAATCGAACAAAAGAAAAAACAAATACTTTCGATTTTCTGAGACATTCCTCGCGTACGAGTCCGACTGATCTTTGATTGTTCACATCCGGACATCCGTAAGAGAAAGGATGCAGGTGGAAGGAAGCAGGTGAGAAAGAGGGGGAAGAGATGTCGGAGAAAAAAAGGTGGGGAAAGAAAGCAACGAGGGGAAATAAGACGCGAAAGTGTTTTGCGCAAAAAAATGAGATAAGAATAGTGTATATCAAATAAGAGAAATAAAACTTATGTATATTGTAATTATTCCGAGTATATATATATATATATATATATATATATATATATATATATATATAATATAATATATATATATATATATATATATATATATATATATATATATATATATATATATATATATATATATATTGAGGTGCAAAATTACCACTAGAACAAACGTCAATAGGAGGATACTGAAACATACAAAACGGGTAGTAACATTGTTAATACACAGCACGCTGTTATACATAATGGGAATAATGTGGTGTCCCACCTTGGGAGCCCCCCCAGGGACCCTGGGACCCTGGGACACTGTGGTATATTAGTAGGGTGCGTTGCAAACCTTCAGGGTGTGTGTGTGTGCATGCCACCTGTCCTTGGGTGTCAATACCTTGTGTTTCCTTGTATGACAGCTAAACACCGTTGATGCATGCTTTAGATGAAGTTCTGGATGATTTCTTGTGGCAGTACCTCCCATAGGCGTACAACCGTTGTCGCAGGTCGTTAAAGCTATGTGGCTGGTGCTGAAGCCGTCGCAGCCGCCTTTTCAGTGTGTTCCACAGATGCTCGATGGGATTTAGGTCGGGACTGTACGCGGGCCAGTCCAATGTTCGAATTCCTACCGTGTTGAGGTAATCGCCAACACATTTGCCTACTTGCTGTCTGGCGTTATCCTGCATGAGGACGAAGGGTTCACCTATGAAGGGGCCAAATTGTATGACGTATGGTTCGAGAATGTCCGTTACGTATCGTTGCCCGGTTAGGTACCCTGCATCGAAGACGTGTAACTGTAAATCCGTGCGGGCATGGAAAGATATACCACTCCAAACCATAACGGACCCACCACCGAAGGGGAGTATCTCTTGCATTGTGAATGCCGCATAGTGCTCATGACGCCTCCGATAAACCCTGGAACGTCCGTCGGAGCTGTGCAGATTGAATCGGCACTCGTCCGTAAATAGGATACTCACCCAATCCTGGGGACGCCAATGGAAGTGTTGTGCGAAATCCATCCTTGCTCCTCGGTGCTCCCTGGTGAGCGGAGACTCTCTTGTCGGAATTCGTGGGTGGTATCCACGCGAAGATCGGCATGATGGTCACTTGGTGTTGCTGCCATTAAACGAATATATCTGTCCTCTACTGCCGTTGTTGCCTGTGGCCTCCATGGCCAGTCCGTATGGTGTGAGCATGTGTCAACTCGTACCTCTGTAGGAACCTTCCGATGGTTGAATGGGAGACCCCGAATAGTCAGCCCAGTTGGGGTTGGCCGTACCATTCATCTACCAGTGTTGTGATTGCCACAAAGTCGTCGCGTGTCCAACTCCGTTGTAACCTCTCCATAATACTTGCATAAACGTTAAAGGTCGAAAACTTTCGTTACCCGTCATACCCGTGACGTTACCTCTTCTACCACGTCATTCTCCGAATTTGGCTGGTTTGCCCTTTTACAGTATTTCGTCTATATCGCACCTACGTCCCACCCTTCGATGCTAAACTGCATTATTATAGGTACGGGCACACTTCCACACACAGGCATTCGAATTACCCTACATTGTCGTCGGGACCTCTCAACTGATAAATTGTAGATGGTGCGTTAATATTTCTCTCTAGTATATATATATATATATATATATATATATATATATATATATATATATATATATAATATATATATATATATATATATATATATCTATATCAAAAATTCTAGTTTTTGAATCATTTTACAGTGTAATATGAATTAGATAAAACATGTAATTAATTAATAAATTTTTGAAAACACTAAAGAGTGGTTAACATATGCAATTCTTAAACCTCATTGTTATTAAACGTGTGTTCCATAAAATCAATCGTGACGTCACGCTTAAGGCAGCTGCAGAGAAAATATCTTGAAGAATCTTGAAGAATCTTGAAGATTAGTGGGACACTTCGCTTTAGCAATTATCAGCTGATGTATATAAACAAACGTAAATAAAAAATTTAAAGTCTTAATTTAAATTTAAGCAATTACTTAATTTAATAATCGTTAATCCATATATAAGAATATAAGATAACGTATGAGTCAAACAAAGATTTTAAAAAGACTTTGGCGGCAGCCATGATTAAAAACGTTGGAACCAACGAAATTTTGAATAACTGAAATTAATTTGCTTCATTTAAAACAAATTAATGATTCGAAAAGGCTAAAATAATTATTCAAAATTATTTGCAAATAAATAATCTCCGTAATAATATTTACAAATGGTTTTTTATTCTTAAAGAAGGCCTTGGCCTAACTCTTCCATGTTTGTTTACATCACGTGACCATTCAAGATTTCGGTAGCGAAAAAATTGAAGATAGAAATTTCTATCTTCAATTTTCGATGCAGCGAGCAGAAAAATACTGCAGCAATTTCAAGTGGGACACCAGTAGTATATGTATCACTTTCTAGGGGTGCCAGATTTCGAAAATCTGGCAACCGGTCCCTAACGGTCTTTTCTGCATTTGCGTGCAGACACCACTTCGCTTTAAGAATCTTCAATATTCTTAAAGGATCTTGACCCATGGAACAGCCGCTAAATGTTGGTTTTAATACTTATCCGCTGTACTAACGATAATATAAGGAGAGTGACTCATCAATTTGATTGTCAGAAAGAGATTGGAAAGAGCTAGTGACAGCGAAAGAGTTGATAAGGGAAAATATTGTAGGCTCCAACTTTGCAGGAATGACTAAGTGATTTTTTTTTTTTTTTTTTTTTTTTTTTTTTTAAGTTCACATCTCACGGGCATTGCCCTATTCGAGGAGAGGAACTTTCTAGGTAGTATATACCTAGGATCCCTAAGTGGGATCGAACCGGCGCCCTCAAGCACGTGAGTCAATCACCCTACCGTTCGAGCCACGGTAGACGGCAATAGTAGAAGTAAAAAATTGCAGACAACCTAAATGTGTGAGTCATACTCAAGACAGGAGAGAACGACACTCCAATAAAGAGCAATCAGTTAGCTAAATTGAGGAAATAAAGAAAGCTTTTCAGCTTACCTGACCTCATATAAGTTTGTTAAGTAAGAGAGATAGTATAAACTAGGGATGGAGCGATACCAAAATTTTTACCGATACCGATACCGATACCTATACCGAAATACCGATGATACCGATACCGATACCGATACCGATACTTTACTCCATCCCTATTATAAACCTTCTCAAAAAGATCACGTGATAAAATAACAACATAAACAAACAACATTCCTTTACACATAGACACAACAACCACTTTTTCCGGAAAATTGAGGAAGGAAAAAGATAG
>SEYY01022418.1:17500-20595 GCA_009176605.1 Armadillidium nasatum
CTTATTGAAATGTCAATGCAAATAATTAATTTATCAAAAAGAACACTTCTTTGGTAATATATATATATATATATATATATATATTATATATTATATATAATATATTATATATATATATATATATATATATATATATATATATATATTATATAATAATATATATATATAATATATATATATATATATATATAATATTATAAATATAAAATTTTATTTATTATTTATTAATATATTATTATTATATATTATTAATATAAATTTAATTCTTAATTCTTCTTCTTCTTCTTTTCTTCTTTTTCTTTTTCTTTTTCTTCTTTTCTTTTTCTTTTTCTTTTTCTTCTTCTTCTTCTTCTTCTTCTTCTTCTTCTTCTTCTTCTTCTTCTTCTTCTTCTTCTTCTTCTTCTTCTCTCATCCTATATTCAGCAAATTCAAGTTCTTCAAAGAATTTGCAGAACTACTCTTGCAGAATATTTCTTTTTCTATCTCTTTCTTGATGTTTCCACTCTAATTTCTTAGCTTTTATCTATTATATATATATATATATATATATATATATATATATATATATATATATATATATATATATATATATATATATATATATATATATATATATATATATATATATATATATATATATATATATATATATATATATATATATATATATATATATATATATATATATAATATATATATATATATATATATATATATATATATATATATATATATATATATATATATATATATATATATATATATATATATATATATATGTATGAAAGTATGTGGGTGTATTTTTAAAGTTTTTTATTTTTCTATACTGTTTGTTTGTATAAACAAGTTTGACTGTAATATTTTTTATTACTTGATCAAATTTTAATTTCTCATTTCTCTCTCTCTCTCTTCTCTCTCTCTCTCTCTCTCTCTCTCTCTCTCTCTCTCTCTCTCTCTCTCTCTCTCTCTCTCTCTCTCTCCCTCTCTCTCTATCCATTACATCGATTTTTTTCTCATTTGTTTCATTATGCAATTTCACTGATGTAAATATTATTATGTGATATACTCTACCGAGGATGAGACATCTATTATTATATATATATATATATATATATATATATATATATATATATATATATATATATATATATATATATATATATATATATATATATATATATATATATATATATATATATATATATATATATATATATATATATATATATATATATATATATATATATATATATATATATATATATATATATATATATATATATAGGTGATTTCAATGTTGACCACTGCCAATGGCTTTCATCTAGTTCTCATGATCCTGCTGGGGAACAATGCTGCTACTTTTCTATTCAGAGCAACCTATAACAGTTGGTACAGCCTCTTTCCTTATACTTTACTGTCCTAGTGATGAATGCCTAGACATGTGATCTTTTCTTAACCTCTTATCCTTCTCCATATACTGTAAACTCTTTTCTCCTCAGGGTTCATCCGATCACCTTCTTAAGTCCATTTCTTGTTCTGTCTCTTCAAGTTTCTGGCATTTCTGGCTAACTGTTAATTGGTTCGATTTGTGGTTCTCCTCCGATTTCGTGTGATTGATTACTGCTTTCGTGGGAGATTTTCTTCTTAATGTGCTGAGGTCGTTACCAAAATGATTCACAATGGCAAGGAGGCATTCATTTCAAAATTCATTCCCTTCCTACAAAACCTAATAAGCGTTGTTTTAACTCTATTTTATTTCTTGCTATCAGCAGCAGGGATTCTGCCTTCAGGGATTACCGTCATCTTCATTTTATATTTCATCCCAGAATCGTGCAAAATCTTATTCTTCGTGACACCAAAAGCTCATTTCTCCGTGGTGAGTGAAATAATTTTTCTGGTTCCTCTTCCTTTCGCTCTCCTATAACTCCGCAAGTTATGCCCAGCGGGGGTCACTTGCATCGCTTCAGACGGCGATGCGTCTCCCCCTACACACAGTCACACACCCATATATATATATATATATATATATATTAATATATATATATATATATATATATATATATATATATATATATTATATATATATATATATATATATATATATATATATATATATATATATATATATATATTATATATATATATATATTATATATATATATATATATATATATATATATATATTATATTATATATATATATATATATTATATATATATATATATATATATATATATATATATATATATATATATATATATATATATATATTATATATATATATATATATATATATATATATATATATATATATATATTATATATATATATATATATATATAAATATATATATATATATATATATATATATATATATATATATATATATATATATATATATAGAGAGAGAGAGAGAGAGAGAGAGAGAGAGAGAGAGAGAGAGAGAGAGAGAGGTATTGAAAAAGAAATAAAAAGAGAGAAAAAATAAAGAAAGGAAAACAAAATTGAAAGAGGAATTAATTAGAAAGTACCTTAAAATGAATTGTTTTTTTTTCTTTTTTTTCTTTCTTTTTTTCCTCCAATCCATCTTCTTTAATAACGACTGATATACCTTACTTTAATTACAATTAGATTAGTTTCAATTTATATATATATAATATATATATATATATATATACTATATATATATATATATATATATATATATATATATATCTTATATAATATATATATATGACTATATATACTATATATATATATATATATGACTATATATATATATATATATATATATATATAATATATAATATTTGCAGTTCTGTTTTCTGTAATTAAGCCATTCGTTAAGAGGGACCCTATGTCAAAAAATCATGACTACTCTCCCCTTACCGACCATACTCGCTTGACCTGACCTCCTGAGACATCTGATTATTTCCTAAAAAGAAACTCCGATTAAAAAGGTGCCGTTCATAAACTACAGAAGGAATTCAAGCTGAATGGCAAGAGCTGTAGAACACGCTACAGTCAACAAACTTCCAAGAGTGCTTCCGAAATGTAGAAGTCACTGTAACTGTTGTTCGTTCTCAAGCCCAACG
>SEYY01022419.1:2500-73858 GCA_009176605.1 Armadillidium nasatum
AGAGCGGGACAGTTTATAAGTCTTTTAGCCTTTGACTCAACCCTATCCAAAAGACGGGTGAAACCTGAGCCACCCCAGATATGAGAGCAGTACTCCATACAAGGACGGATGAGACCCTTGTATAATTGGAGTAACTGCGAGAAGAAAAAAATCTCGCAACTAAACAGAACTCCCAGCTTCTTTGAGGCAGCCCTTAGCAACCATTGTGATATGTGGTTTCCAAGACATTTTTTTTTATGTGAAGGCCAAGGATGTTTATATTGTCAACAGGTGAGAGGGAGAACCATCGAAAGAAATAGAAAAGTTAGGAGGTGTTTTTGAGAGAGGAGATTTTAAGAAGTTGAGTTTTTAAAGAGTTGAATTTCACAAGGTTGCTACGTCCCCACTGGGAAATTCCATCCAGATCTGCAAGAATGGAATCGGAAAGATGTAGACGAGAAGCAACTCTAGATGCAAAGGAAGGAGCAGATTTGAAATGAGTGGAAAAAATGGAGAGTTGAGTCATCAGCATAAGAATGATAGGGTTAGATGAACAGCTGAGAAGATCATTAATGAAAAGTAAGAATAAGTTGAGACAAGACAGAACCCTGAGGAACACCACTATTTGACAGAAAGGAAGAAGAAGTCGCTCCATCAACAACTGCCGAAATGGAACGATCTGAGAGAAAACTAGACAAAGTAAGCAAAGAGAAAGAGGAAACCCAAAGGAGGGGAGCTTGGAAAGCAGTGACGCATGCCATACCCGGTCGAAAGTCTTAGATATGTCAAGCGCCACCACACAAGACTCCCCGAAGTCCCTAAGGGCAGAAGACCATAGATCAGTGAGATAGGAAAGTATGTCACCAGTAGACATCGAACGACGAAAGCCATACTGATGATCAGAAAGAAGGGAATGAGATTCCAGATGATCTAAGAAGTGAGAGTTAAGAAGGGTTTCAAAGATCTTAGACAGAACACAAGTGAGAGCTATAGGGCGATAGTTGGAAGGATCAGAGCGGCTACCTTTCTTCGGAATAGGTTGGACTATGCGCGCTTCCAACACTGAGGGAAATACTAGTATTGAGGCATAGAGAGAAAGTTGAACGAGGGACGGAGCCAGCTCAGAGGCACACTCCCTTAAAACTCAGGAGGAATGCCATCCGGGCCGCTGCCTTCCTAACGTTCATAGACTTCAGAAGCCCATGCACCTGGTCAAATGAAATCACAGGCAAAGGCATGGGACCTCTGAGAGGAGAAGAAGTAGGAGGAGGATTGCCGGAGTCGTCCAGGGTAGAATTAGAGGAGAATAGGAGGCCGAAGAGATACCTTTTTCAGTTGGAGTGTTAGCAACAGAACCATCAGAGCGAATAAGAGGAGGAAAGGAAGATTTACAGAAATTGTTGGAGATGGTTTTTGCAAGAGGCCAGAAAGATTTTTCAGTAGGAGAATTTAGGAGCTCAGCACACCTTCGTTTTGTGAAAGTCTGCTTTGCTCGTCGAAGAATATCCCTGCATCGATTCCGATCTGAATGAAAATTAGCTAGAGTGATAGGAGAAGGAGAATTTTCCACTCGATACGCAATGTCTCTAGCCTGAATGGGCGAGAACAGCGCGATCGAACATGGATTTTGAGGAGAAAAATTTAGTTGAAGATGGAATGAACCTGCTCATCCCATCAACGGATTACGGCCCCACCTTATCGGCAGAGACCGAAGCGTCTCCAGAGACAAAGCAGTCACTCCAGGATAGTTAGCGTAGAAGCAACGCAAAGCCCCCCAGTCAGCCCGATTAAAGTGCCAGAAGATACGCTTAGGGCAGGGTGGAGCAGTTGGAGAGAAAGCATGAAAATTAAGAGCAAATTAAGATTGTGGTCGGAGTTACCAATAGGTGCGAAGATAGCATATTTATAGAGAGAAGGACTAGTAGTGAAGCATAAACCAAGAGTGTTCAAGAATTGGTTGGACGATCTGGAATGTGTGTTGGGTTCTTTAATCAGTTGCTCCAGATCGTTGAGAATGCTGAATGTTCGGCCTCCTCTCCCCCTGAATCAGTATGAGAGGAACCTAGCCATTCAGTGTTGTGTACGTTGAAATCACCTAAATAGTGGACCTCAGTATTTGGATGCGAAGATGTAACAGTCTCGTGAGAAGTATTAGGTACTCAAAAAAGGTAGAAAAATCTGTTCTATTAGGAAACAGTAGCAGAAGCACAAGATTATTGAAGCCACAGAACATCGAAGTTAGAGATTCAAGATTCACAAGACGTGTTATATATATATATATATATTATATAATATATATAATAATATATATATATATATAATATAATATATATATATATATATATATATATATATATATATATATATATATATTATATTTTAATTAAAATCTTGAAAATTAAAATTCGTTTCCATAAAAATAAACAAAAATGTCAACATAGTGGAGTTTCGTGTGTATGTTATAACGAAAAAAATTATAATTTGTTATATTTTTTTTTTTTTTTGTTACGTTTGCGTTACTTGTGTGTATGGTCCTTTTAGTGTTATTTTCACTTGTGATGGATTGAAATTTTTCTTAATCATTTTCAAGTTTTAATTAATGTAAATTTCCCTTTGCTATTTATAATGTTTTATTATGGTGCTGTGTTTAATATAATTACGAAGTACAGTGTTGAAATACAAGTGGCTAACAAATTTTATCCGATGGAATTTTAAGATCAGTTTTAGTCGATTAATTGTTTTTTTTTTTTTAATTATGTAAATGGTAATAGTTTTATTAATATGCGGTTAAATTTTCCCTTTTTCTTTGATAACTTTGAGATTATTAAATATTTTAAAATATTGGAATTAAGGGAGAATTCATGGTTGATTGGAGAGTGCGTTGGGGTGTTGAGTTGGGGGTGGTTTAGTTATCTTAACGGTGGGGGCCTTGAGGAACTGGTGGTCCCACCGTAAAACTTCACAGTTCGGGAGTGATTGAGGATAAATTTGGAGATGTCTGAAAGGAAGGGGGGTTCAGAGGTATTAACCGACTCTAAATTTAAGAGGGATGAAAAAGAAGAAAAGAGGGAGGAAGTGGGGGTTATGATGGAGGACAGGAAGATGTATATTCTAGCGTTAACGGAATCAAAACTGAAAGGGGAGTGGGATTTGTCCTTTGGGAAAAATATAAAAGGATTTACGCTGGAGTGAATGAGAGGATTCAGAGCAAGGGAAGGTGTGACAATTGTTATGAGTGATGGAGTTATGTAAAAGGGAGAGAAAGAATGGGTGCCAGAATAGTTTGGGTAAGATTAAGGTTATGAAGGGAGTATTGATTTTATATTTGTGCTTATGCACCGTTAGTAGGAGTAAATGAAAAGGAGAGAGAGACATTTTGGGAGAGTCTGAGTGAGTATGGGAGATTTTGACGGTAGAAATCATATATGTGTCTGTTGGGGGGATTTGAATGCAAGGGTAGGTATAAGAAGGGTGAACAGGGGAATAGGACCATTTGAAGTGGCAGGGAAAATTGAAAATGGGACTGAAATCATTGGAATGTGCTAAGCAAAAGGTTTTATGATTGGAAATACATGATATACTTAAGGAAATCATAAATATACCTAGGTGAGTGGTGTGAATGGGGAAAGGGGACTTTGTTGGAATTTTGTGTGTGTGAGGTGGGAAGGAGTACGTTGTTGAATGTCATCGTACTGACGGGAGCTGCGATGGGTATTTCGGACCATTATTTGGTGGTGACGAAAATAAAAGTTAAAGGAGGGTGGCGTAGATAGTGCTGGTGGAGAGGTTAGAAGAAGAGAGATGAATACACAAGATAAGGACAAGGGAGGGGTTCGAAGGAGAGTGAGGTGGAAGGGATGGAAGAGGAGTGGAGTAAACTAGAGAGGGTAAGTGGAGACTGTGAAAGAGTGTGTGAGGTGAAGAAAATAGGGAGTGGTAGAAGAAAGGGGAGTGAGTGGTGGAAAGAAAATATGAGGAATATGGTTCAAGGGAAAAAGGAGGTTTTTAGGAGTATTTTGGGCACGAGGGAGGATAGGGATTGGGAGTAGTATATAAGAGGTGAAGGCGAAAAGGAGAGAGGAAGAGGAGTGGGGAAGAAAGTTGGCAGAGAATTTTAAGCAAATAAGATGCTTTGGAAGGAGTTAATTAATTAAATAAAGCTTGGAGAGGAAGTGAAGGGGAAAGATGGTGATATGGTGCAAGGAGAGAGTGGGGAGATAATAAAAGTAAGAGCGGGAGGGATGGTTGATTGATTGGTTAGAATGTTTAATGTGTGTTGGGGAGAGGGATGAGGATCTCAGGAATGGCAAGATGCCTGTATGGTGCCGATATATAAAAGGAAAGAGGATAAGATGATATGGAATTATAGAGGGATAAGATTGATGAGTGTAGTAGGAAAATTTATGGGAGAGTTTTAGTATGGAAAGTAAAGGAATTGACAAGAGAGAGAATGTGGGAGGAACAGAGAGGTTTTAGAGAGGGTACGGGATGTGTGGATCAGGTGTTTATACTGAGAATGATAGGTGAGAAATTGCGTAAGAAAGATAAAGTTGGGTATGTATGCTTTATGGATTTGGAGAAGACGTATGATAGACTTGTAGGAGCAAGTTGTTTGAGGTACTAAGGGAGAGGGGAGTGAGAGGTAGATTATTGGATGGGATTAAATCATTTTATGAGAAATGTGGAGTGAGGGTGAGGAGGGAACTTACTGAATGATTTAACGTGGGAGTTGGACTGAGGTAGGGGTATGTTATGTCGCCGTGGTTGTTTAATTTGTTAATGGATGGTGTTGTTAAGGTATGGAGAGGGAAGGGAAAGGTGTTAGATTGAGAAGTGAAGAGGGTAAATGGGAGGTAAATGTCTTGTTGTTTGCGGGTGATGCGGTGTTAGTTGCGGAATCAGAGGAGAAGTAGGGAATGTTGGTGAAAGAGTTTGTGAGGGAATACGTCTAAGTGATTGAGGGTAAACCCAACAAAGAATAAAGTGATGATTATTGGAGGCAGGTAAGAGGAAAGAAATTTGAAAAGTAGAAGAGTTTAAATATCTAGGAATCCTGGTGGAGGGAAAAGGGGGAATGGAAGGGGAAATAAAGAATAGAGTGATGGAGGGTTGAGAGGTATGGAAGAAGGGAAGAATACCGAAGGAAATAAAGGTACTAATGTTTGAGGGTATGTGTCTACTATCTGTAATGATTAAATACAGAACCAATTCACTGTATTTAAATTTTAAAGAAATACCAGTAAATATTATATTATTTTTATTATTTAAAAAAAATATTTTATGATTCTGTGATGGTATTTAATTTTATATTATTAAGATAAATATTAAAATTACTTAAAGAGTTAGAACTCTCTACACATAAATTTTGAAAAAATAAAACATTAATTTCTATAACTAGAAAATAAGTAAATTGAGACAGTCAGAGCTTTGTATGTTTAAATAAAGTGAATTAGTTCGATTAAATCAATTATTTAAAAAGAAAAAATATTCATTTTGGAAAAAAAAAAAAAAAAAAGATTTTGTGGTAGATTCTGAATATTGATGTCTTTTCAATCCTAAAGCTCTTTCGTCCTTTTTTTATTAACCTCTACAGTACTGCGTAATTCTATGAAACAAGTTAATTACAATAAACTTTTTTGAATAAGTGATGCTATTAAATGAATGTATTAAAAAATAACGCATATTATTTATTATTTTTTAATTAAATGAAACTTGTGATTAATAAGATTGTTCCGCCTCTGTCTTATTCGTACAACTTGCAAAATAAATAAAAATAATTAAATTAAAAAAAAAATTTCTATTGAAATATAAAATTAATAAATTTTATGTAACTCACCGCCCCTTTTACAGTAATTATCTGAAGCCACAATTCAAAAGTAAAAGAGTGTTGATGGTTTCAATAATGTATTAAAAAATATCGTTTGACGTTCATTAATTTTTTCCCCCAGCCCAATAAAATGCTAAATTATATTAATTTTAATTATTTTATTTAATTTATTTATTTATTTGATTTTAAAAAAATAAAAAAAAATTAAAAAAAAATTAAAAAAAAAAAAAAAAAAAAAATCGTAAAAAAAACCAACTGATTTATATTTGATATTTTTTTATAACATATTAAAGCAATACATATATATATAATATATATATATTATATATATATATATATATATATATATATATATATATATATATATATATATATATATATATATATATATATATATATAATATACTTTGTACAAATTTACTGCTTCGTTTATAAGCATTTTAATATATATATATATATATATATATATATATATATATATATATATATATATATATATATATATATATATATATATATATATATATATATATATATATATATATATATATATATATATATATATATATATATATATATATATATATATATATATATATAATATATATATATATATATCAGATAGCTAGGGAAATTAATGGACAAATGGGGGATATGCCCTTTTAAAAAGTAATAATAAATTTAAAAAAAAAAAAAAAAAAAATTTTATTTTTCAAACGAAAACCATGACTTTATTTCCTTACGTCATTTAAATACAGGGTTTTGAATTATTGAATATAGCTTGTGGCGTTATATATATATAATATATATATATATATATATATATATATATATATATATATATATATATATATATATATATATATATATATATATATATATATATATATATATATATATATATATATATATATATATATATATATATATATATATATTATATCCGAGGAAGAGTCTTCATGTTGTGAGTGGGACGAGTATCTTCCTTCACCTGCTCTTAAAAGTCCCTCTCTAAGAGAACTTTGAAGGATCTTGTTTTTCTGCTCGTCGGTTTCAATGTTGGTCCTTGAGTTTTATTTAAATTCCAAGGTTGGATTTCCACCACTGGATTTAGCATCGTATTCCATCTAACCTCTAAATATTTCCTCGAAGAACCCTTCGGAAGTTTATCCTTCTCGGAGCTTTGATTTCTAAAGCTGGTCTTAAGAGTTGTTGCAGACAAAGTAATATAAAGGGTCGGGTTGCTGGCTCTGTCGCCCTGATATATATATATATATATATATATATATATATATATATATATATATATATATATATATATATATATATATATATATATATATATATATATATATATATATATATATATATATATATATATATATATATATATATACTCATCCCAAAAATTTTTGAGGACAGGGTAATTAAAAAAAAATAAAAAATTCACAAAATCACGAGACTAACGCAGTTCTCTGGTGACCGCAGACTAAGGTTTTAAACAGAACATTAAATGGAGCAAGAAAAAGAGAAGATGGTGAAGAGATCCACAGAACAGAGGTGACTGAAAAAAGGAGGTACCGCAATGTTCATGTGCATGCAAAGAAATGCTTCCCTTGTGTTACGAGGGTGAAGCAATGGTGGTGGAATGCGAGAAGTCAACTAACTCCCTCGAGCATCCACCGTTGTAGTATCATAGGCGTAACTAGAAAATTTTTCTGGGGGAGGGACCATGGTCCCCCCCCCCTCTTTCAGAGAATTTCAATTAGTCTATTAAATTTTCTTATTAGATTTTATATATATATATATATATATATATATATATAATATATATATATATATATATATATATATATATATATATATATATATATATATATATATATATATATATATAGTATTTGTGTGTGTTCTAGGTTAGGTGTTTGATGCAAAAGAAATACAAAGGAAAAATATCAAACTTACCTTATTTTGAAGTCACAAAAATGAAGGAACGACGCCATCTTAAACAATGAAAAAGGGAGTAAAATATTTACTTAATTACAAAGTAAATGCGTGGCCCACAAATACTCCCACAGTTGTAATTCAAAGATTATGACGTTACTATCCCAAATGATCAACCCCAAGATTGAGAGAAGATTTAATAAAACGACAGTTACAATTAAAGCACAATGAATGATGAGACGTATGTTATGAATGGAAACAATATCTAAAGAAAACACTCAATTTTGACTTTTCAAAAACAAGTTGAAAAGTATATGACGAATGTTTTCACAAAGAGAGAAAGAAGAACTCTGTAATGTAAAAACTCTCTCACAAGATTTTCAAGTGACAAAGTTGCTTCACTAATCGCTTTTTTGAACATGTTTAGTTTAGGAGACTCCCCTATATTTTAGTCCCTGCGCCAGTATGGAGCACTGTAAGGTACTTCATGAAAGGTTTTGAACCAAACAAAACCGTCTTCAAGCGAGGACTCATTCTCCTCTGGACTACAAGTGGGTCGGCCAGAGTCGAGAAAGCTAACGGAGGAGGAAGAGACATTACAGATGGTGGGACAGAATCAACAGGAGGAGTACCAGGAGCAGAGGATGCAGATTCTGTGTATGAAGAAGCGAATTCGGAAGATGCAGGGTTTTCGGATTGAGGAACAGATGATGAAGCAGATGTAGACTCTGTGGATATAGGAGCATATGTGACGGTAAAAGATGCTGCAGGCGAAATGGAATTAGATACAAAAACTGGTTTCGAACATTCGATAGAGACCATGTCCGACCTACCATTTGGAAGTTGTAATTTGAAAGACCGGTCGAAGCGCTCAAGAACTAAAAAGGGTACCTTTAAAGCTCGCCTGATGCAATCGACTCAAACATACGCATGAGTACTTGTTTTTAAGGATTCTGATATATATATATAAGAAATGTTCTGATTTGGATGCAAGGTGGAAGGACGCGGAACCCAAGTTCCCTCGTGCGAGATATAAAATTTCTCATGAAAGTGCCGAAGTCCAGCTTGTTCTGAGGGGCGGAGGCAAAGATGTCAGCAGGATACGAAGGAGTTTTGTTACTAACAGCCTGAAATGGTGAATATCCAGAATCATTGGGAATACAACATTTGTTTTTCGAAAGTTAGCTTTCCTAGTCGAATAATATACCTGCATCGATCCTGAGCTGAAGGAAGATGAACAAGAGTAATAGGAAAACAAAAATTTTTCCACTACCAAAACGTCTCAAGCCTGAATGGCCCGAAGAACAAATACAATCGAACGGTGCATTTTGGGGAGATTTAAGATTTAGTAATCTAAGAGAGGAGTCCAATTTTAAAAAGAGTTTTTTATTATTTGTCCGATTAGCCTGAAATTTGCAGTGTATATGCATTTTCCCGCTGAAAACAGTCGATTTCTGACATTTTTCTGAAAGTTATTTGGACCTAAACTTCAAAAAAAAAAAAAAAAAAAAAAAAAATGAATAGAAGTGTAAAACCACTGGTCGAAATGACCTGAACTTTTAATTGAATATACTCAGACACAATTTCTACAACTTTAATGTTGGACTTTTTTGATATCTGCTTTAGGAAAAAAGTTATAAGCTCTTGAATTTTTGAGGGGGAAATTTTTTTTTTTGCAAAAATTACCCTTCTTGACAAAAATTATTTTAAAAAAACTGCACATTAAAAGTTTTTTTTATTTGACAGGAGTTTAGAGAAAGGACAGAGCTACAACTTTTATTTAATGCATTATTAAATGCTATTTTTTTGGTTTGAGGTAAAGCCTGTCAAACTTTGGGAATTTTGAATTTCTTCAAGAATTTACCATTTTTGAGAGGCTATATCTCGAAACCAGCAAATAGCATTGAATGATGTATTGAGAGAAAATTGTAGCCCTGTCCCTCCTATATACACCCACCAAAAATAAGAAATTCGTAACGTGTAATTTATATAAAAAAAAAAAAAAAAAAAATATTGAGAGAAGAAATGAACCTGCACATCGCATCAACGATTACAGCGGAAACAGATGTATTTTCAAAGTCAAAATAGTCACTACGAGAATTTTAGCGTAGAAGCTGCGCAAAGCCTCCAATCAGAAATTATGGAATAAGTTATTATTATACATAATAAAAAGTTAGAGAATGATTTCTTAGATACTTGGTGGTATCTCAGACAAGAACAAAAAATTAGGGTGAAAGTTGGAGAGGTGGTATTAAACATTCGTAGCCACTTCGTAAGGTACGAACGTTCGTGAAGTATATATATATATATATATATATATATATATATATATATATATATATATATATATATATATATATATATATATATATATATATATATAATCAGAAGGGTTAAAGCCAACACCAAGGGTCTCCACATTTTATTTATTACAGTGTGAACGTTTCAAACCTTAACTCGGTCCGTCCTCAGCACAATCTAAGTTCTAAAAATTTTCTAATTTAAAATATAAACCAAATAATTTCATTAACTATATATAAAATACTAAAATAATAATAATAACAATTACAATAAAATAATAAAAAATATAAGAATTATATTGATATTAAAATAACAAACAAAAACCAAGACTAAAGTCGAAATTTTGCATCACCAAGAAATATTAAAAAGGCTGGACTATTTAGGAAAAAGGACTTCATCACTGTGTGAAAAGAACAGTAGAAGAAGCTTGATCATTTAAGGATGGGGAATGAGTTTTTATATATAAAGACTCCAATATCCTACGATCAAGAAGAGAAGACGAATGTCGGAGTATAGAGAAATCGGAAGAAGAAAAAGGATGGGTATCTCCATGGTCTCTTATGGCAGAGTGTTCCGGAGAAGAAAGAGGAAGGTCAGTTCTGAAGGAAACTCCTCTATGTTTATCAATCCTCACTTTTAATTGTAGACCAGTTTGGCCTACATAAGCCGCATTACAGCTGGCACACTTAAATAAGTAAATTAATGAGGATCTGAGAAACATTGGGATAGATTCCTTATGTCTGAAGAAAGTGTGAATTGAGAGAGAGTTATAATTTATAAGAATAAACTGGCACTGGGGAATGTAGCCTCAAGTACAGTAAGAATAGATTTGTTAAGTTGGGATGTAAGGGATCCTATAAAAGGAAGTTTTAGATATATTTTTTTTGTTTAGGAACAGTAGGAAAACGATGAGCAGGTCTGAAGATATTAACGAGGAACTCGTTAATACTTTTTTCCACTTGGAACTTAGGGAATAAATTAAAATGGAAAAGAATTTTAATAAATTCCATCTCTTTATGGAATAAATGCCAGTCAGAGCAAATTTTAAATCCTCTATAGATTCTAGATCTTAGACCTGATAGAATAAACTTAAGAGGTATATTGCTAAAATAGTTTGTAGCAAGAAGGGTAGAAGTAGGTTTTATATATATTATAATATATATAATATATATATATATATATATATATATATATATATATATATATATATATATATATATATATATATATATATATATATATATATATATCAGAAAATATTTGAATTTTGAATTATATTGACTCAAAATTCTTGGGGTGGGGAAGCCAGTCGGCCATCTGGGGGCGCCAGGACCCTGACCCCCAAGTTACGTTTATTTGTAGTACCTATAGAAAAGAGATGATGCACCAACGTCACGTTGCAGAGAAAAAAGTCAAGAGAGTTTGAAAATAAGGACAATTTATTAGTCTTTTGCTTTAGACTCTGCCCTATCCAAAAGAAGGATTTAACAGAAGACCCCTCCTCCCCCCCCAAATTTGAGAACAGTACTACATACAAAGGTGAATAAGATACTTATGTAATTGGAAAAAAAAATTCCCGCAACCTGAGCAGAACTCGCAGTTTCTTTGAGACCACCTTATCAACAGCTGCAATGAAGTTTCCGTCACATTTTGTCCTCTATGTTCAGACCAAACAAATTTATATTGTTCACAGGTGAAACAGGAGAGCCATTCGAAGGAGATACGAAAGTCGGGAGATGTTTTAAAGAATGAAATGTGAAGAAGTTGAGTTTATGAAGAGCTGAATTTAATATGGTTGCCATGGCCAGACCGAGAAATCACATCCAGATCGACAAGAATGGAATCGGAAAGTTAAAGAAGAGAAGTAATTCTAGAATCAAAAAAAGAAAACTGATTTGAAATGAGTTGAAGAATGGAGAGTCGAGTCATCGATATAAGATTGAACTGAGTTAGTTACAGTTGAGGAAGTCGTTCATGAGAAGTAAGAATAGAGTTGGGGAAACAACAGGACCCTGAGGAACACCACAATTAATGTTTAAAGAAGTCGCTCTATCAATAAGTGCTGACATGGAGCGATTTTGAAGGAAACTTGATATGAGTGAGCAATGGAGAAAACCCAAAGAAAGGGAGCTTAGAGAGTAAAGACTGCTTCTATACCTAATTAAAAGCTTTGGATATTTCAATCGCTACTACACAAGACTCCTCATAGTCCCTAAGGTCAGAAAATCATAGATGAGTAAGATAAGAAATTAAGTCACCAGTAGACATCGAGCTTCGAGTGCCTTGTTAATGATCTAAAAGAAGGGAATGAGATTCTAAATGACCCACGAAATGAGAATTAAGAATAGCATCAAAGACTTTAGGTAGAATACAAGTGAAAATTATAAAACGATAGTTAGAAGATTCAGAATGGCTACCATTCGGGATCGTCTGAATATATGTGGGCTTCCATTACTGAGGAAAGGTATTAGTATTAAGACATAGAGAGTAGAGTTGAACGAGGACAGGCGCCAACTCAGAAGCACACTCCCTCAAAACACAGGAAGTGATTCCATCCGGGTCACTTGCCATGTACCTGATCATGTAAAATCATAGACAAAGACATGGGACGCCTGAGAGAAGGAGTAGGAGTAAGAGGGATGCCGAAAATTTGCCGCTGTAATACCTATAGAAAAGAGACAAGGCACCAACGTCACGTCGCAATGATAAAGGTTCAAGTGAATTAGAAAGAGCGGAACAATTTATAAGTCTTTTAGCCTTTGACTCAACCCTATCCAAAAGACGAGTTGAACCAGAGCCACACCAGATATGAAATCAGTACTCCATACAAGGGCAGATGAAGCCCTTGTATAATTGGAGTAACTGGGAAGAAGTAACTTCCAACTTCTTTGAAGGCAGCCCTAGCAACTATTGTGATGTGAGGTTTCCAAGACATTTTTTTTTTTTTTTTTTTTTTTTTGCTTATATGAAGGGCAAGGATGTTTATACTGTTAGCAGGAGATATGGGAGTACCATCGAAAGAAATAGAAAAGGTTAGGAGGTGTCTTTGACAGGGAGATTTCTAGAAGTTGAGTTATTTAAGAGTTGAATTTCACAAGGTTGAGACGATCCCACTGGGAAATTCTATCCAGATTAGCAAGAATTAAATAAAAAAAAAAGACGAGAGGCAACTCTTGATGCAAAAGAGGGAGCAGATTTGAAATGAGTAAAAGAATGGAAGTTCGAGTCATCGGCATATGAATGGATATGGTTAGATGAGCAGCTGAAAAGATCATTAATGTAAAGTAGGAATAGAGACAAGACAGAACCTTGAGGAACACCACTTCTGACAGGAAATGAAAAAGTCGCCCATCAACACAGCCGAAATGGAACGATTATAAAAAAAGCTAGACATACGTAAGCAAAGAGAAGGAGGAAACTCAAAGGAGGGGAGCTTGGAAAGCAGTGACGCGTGCCATACTCGGTCAAATGCCTTAGATATGTCAAGCGCCACTATACGTCTTCCAATGGCTTTAAGGGCATAAGACCATAAATCTGTGAAATAACAAAGTACATCATCACTAGACTTTGAAAGTCGAAAGCCATACTGATGATCAAAACGAAAGGAATGGAATTCCAGATGATCTAAGAAATGAGAGTTGAGAAGTATTTCAAAGATCTTAGATAGAATACAAGTGAGAGCTATGGGCGATAGTTAGAGGGATCAGAGCGGGTACCTTTCTTCTAAATAGGTTGGACTAATGCCCTCTTCCAGCACTGAGGGAAAGTACTAGTATTGAGGCATAGAGAGAAAAGTTAAACGAGGGACGGAGTCAGCTCAGAAGCACAATCCCTTAAATTCAGGGTGGAAGGCCATTTGGGCAGCTTGCCTTCCTATCGTTCATATATTTCAGAAGCCCATGCACCTGATCAAATTTAATCACAGGTAAAGATATAGGGCATCTGAAAAGAAAAGAAGTAGGAGAAGGATTGCCGGAGTCGTTCAGGGTTAAATTAGAGGAGAACAGGAAATTGAAGAAATTATCCTTTTCAATTGGAGTGTTAACAACAGAACCATCATAGCGAATAAGAGGAGGAAAAGAAGATTTATAGAAGTTGTTAGAGAGGTTTTTGACAAGAGGCCAGAAAGATTCATCAATAGGAGAATTTAGGAACTCATCACACCTTCGTTTGGTGAGAGTTCGCTTTGCACGTTGAAGAAAATCCCTGCAACGATTCTGATCTGAATGAAAATTAGCAAGAGGGATAAGAGAAAGAGAACTTTTCACTCTCGATACGCGATGTTTCTAGCCTGAATGGCACGAGAGAAAGCGCGATTGGACCATGGATCTTGAGAATAGAAAGATATAGATGAAGAAATAATGAACCTTCTCACCCCATCAACGATTACAGCCCCCATCTTATCATCAGAGACTGATCCGTCTTCAAAGACAAAGCAGTCCCTCCAGGAATAGTTAACGTAGAGGCAACGCAAAGCCCTCCAGTCAGCCCGATCAAAGTACAAGAATATACTCTTTGGGCAGGGTGGAGCAGTTGGAGAGAAAGCATGAAAATTAAGAGAAATTGGATTGAGGTCAGATTTACCATTTGGTACGAAGATAAAGTATTTTAGAGGAAGGACTAGAACTGAAGCATAGGTCAAGAATTGGTTTGGATGATCAGGAATGTGTGTTGGTTCTTAAATCAGTTGGTTCAGATCGTTGAGAATGATGAATAATTCGTCTTCCTCCTCTCCTGGATGAGTATGAGAGGAACCCAACCATTCAGTGTTGTGTACATTGAAGTCCCTTAAATAGAGAACCTCGATATTTGGATGCGAAGATATAACAGTCTCGTGAGAAGTAGTAGGTACACTAAAAAGGTAGAAAAATATGTTCCATTGTGAGAACAGTAACAGAAGCACAAAATTATTGTATATATTATTCATTTGTAAAGGAGTCTTTGTCTCATATTACCGTATCTCATGTGCTAATTTAATTTATTTGATTTGATAATTGTTTAAATATTTTGTGTATTGTTTTTAATTTGCTTTTATTTTATTTTTTTCACTCAGAAATTTTGAAAATGGATTTAGTTAAAATCCGAAGCGTCAATATTTATATTTATATTTACTCATCTTATTAAAGTGTTTTAAATTCAACTAATGTTACTTCATACGCTGTTAGCACTTTGTTTTATTTTATATATATATATATATATATATATATATATATATATATATATATATATATATATATATATATATATATATATATATATATATATATATATATATATATATATATATATATATATATAAGGGTAGGGAAGTAGCACTCCCGAGGCGATGAGATTACCCCCATGAGTATATGAGATGTTAAGGGGACTTCCCATCTCATCCCGGTACCCAATGGTTCGCTCCCTTTAGCGCTCATTTCTACCTTCTTCTACCCATAAAACACTATTACAGACACACACCCTTTTAAAAAAAAATGCAAATTAATAATGGTGAGAGCAACAGTAGCCTCGGAGAAGCCCCGGCTTCCAAACATTAGCCCCTCATCCACCCCTTCCCCCGTCACCACTTGGGATTTGGTGGCCTCCGGTGATGGAGTTGGTGCCACCAGGACTAAGCATCCGGCTTGTCTTAATGCACTGTCTATTTTTTTCATGAATTTCTGAAACATTCGCGGTCTACACTACAATTTCCACTTTGTTGAACATCACCTCTTTCTTATAGACCTCACTTTTTGTTCTTTACCGAAACTCAGGTGTTTGAGCGTTCTGATAGCAAACCCTTTCCTCTTTCCTCCTACTGTCTCTATCCTCAATTTTCAGCCAAAGGCGGTGGTTGCGCAACAATGTTGTTTGTTCTCGTGTCTGTAATTTGGAGTCTTTCGAATTTTCCACCTTATTGCTCAGGCTTTCTTACCTTTCTACGACTAAATTCATTTGTTCTGCTTATTTATCTCCTAATTCTACTGACTATACAAAATTCTTCGACTATTTAAACTCCAAACTAGAGAACATTGTCTTTTCTTCTCCTTTCTCTGAAATCATCATATTAGGTGATTTCAATGTTCACCACCTCCAATGGCTTTCTTCTAGTTCCCATGATATAGCTGGTGAACGTGCCTTCCATTTCGCTATCCTAAACGATCTTGAACAGTTGGTGCAACTCCCTACTTGTATTCATGATCGTCTTGGAAATGAACCCAACATTTTAAACCTTTCATTAACCTTTACTCATTCTCCTTATACTGTTAAACTCTTTCTTTCTCTGGGTTTCTCAGATATCTTCTTATCTCTGTATCCTCTTCTATCTCTACAACTCTTCCGCAGGAATGACCCTCTTCTATTGAAAGGAAACGTTTGTGGCATTTTGGTGCCGCAAGCTGGTCGAACTTGCGGTCATACTTCTTTGATTTCCCGTGGAATGATTATTGCTTCCATGGAATGGGGTCCCTCGGGATGTACAAAATGCATTACCGAGGTGATTCTCTCTGGCATGGAGGAGTACATTCCATTTTATTTCCATTCTACTAAACCTAACAAACCTTGGTTTAACTCTGCTTGTTTAAGAGCTATCCTCATCAAAGATGTTGCTTTCAGGGATTATCATCTTCTTCAAACTCCAGAAACTCACACAACTTATATTTCATCCCGAAATCGGGCAAAATCTATCCTTCGTAACATTAAAAACTCTTTTCTCCGTAGAAATGCATAAATCTTTCTGGTTCTTCTTCTTCTTCCCGTTCTTTCTGGCAATTTGCAAAAATTTCAACTCTAACTTTGCTTCTTCCTCTTTCCCTCCTTTAGTTTCTTCCGACGGCACAGCTGCTGTTTAGCCTTCTTCTAAAGCTGAACTCTTCGCTCAAACTTTTTCTCTAATTCAACTTAGACGATTCCGGAGCTATTCCTCCTCCTACAACCCCTCCAACTCATTTATGCCTAAAATTAGAATTTCTTCTACAGATGTCATTTCTGCTCTCTCTGAGCTTAATACTAAGAAGGCGTATGTCCCCATGGCATTTCTCCTGTGGTTCTCAAAACTTGTGCTTCCGAGTTGCACCCTGCCTTGGTAAGCTATTTCGTCTTTGTCTTTTCACTTCGATCTTCCCTTCATGCTGGAAACGTGCACTCATTCAGCCTGTGCCGAAGAAGGGGGATCTCTCTCAACCCTCCAACTACCGCCCCATTTCTTTGACCTCCGTTCTCTCTAAAGTTTTCGAATCTATCATTAACAGGAAGATTTGAAAACATCTCAATTCTTCAAATCTTATCTCAGATCTCCTGTATGGCTTTCGTAAGAAACGCTCTACTGGTGATCTTCTTTCCCTTCTCTCTGACTCTTGATCCTCAGCTCTTCGGGATTTCGGTAAATCCTTAGCTGTCGCGCTGGATATATCGAAAGCCTTCGATAGAGTCTGGCACAAAGCTTTGATTTCTAAACTTCCCTCTTTCGGTATCTATCCTTCTCTCTGTGATCTTCTCTCTAATTTCCTTTCCGGTCGTTCAATAGCAGCTGTTGTAGACGGTCATCGTTTTTCTTTTAAATATATTAATAGTGGTGTTCCTCAGCGTTCTGTTTTATCACAAATAATTTTTCTACTTTTTATTAATGATCTTCTTTCTATTACTTCATCTCCTATCCACTATTATGCTAATGACTCCACACTTCATTACTCCTTTCAGTTTGAAAGACTCAAGAAGGGTAGTCTTGGAGCATCTAACCTCTGATCTTTCCCGTATTTCAAATTGGTGCATAGAAAACATGGTTGTTTTCAATGCTTCAAAAACTCAGTTCCTCCATCTCTCCACTCGAAACAATCTTCCACACAACTATGATATCTTCTTCCAAAACACGCAACTCAAACCTTCATTTGTTCTTAATATTCTCGGTGTTTCTTTTTCTCGTGATCTTTCTTGGAAAGATCACATTACTTCTCTTTCTAAACAAGCTTCTAAAAGGTTGGGTGTTCTGAGGCGAATTCAAAAATCCTTCACGCCACCCCAGTTGCTTGCTCTGTATAGGGGTGTTGTTCGTCCCTGTACGGAGTATACTTCACACATCTGAGGTGGCTCCACTCATACAGCTCTGCTTGAGAAGGTGCAATCTAGGGTTTTTCGTCTCATCAACTCTCCTGATCTTACTAACTCTCTCCAATCTCTTTCTGCCCGTCGATTTACTGTCACTCTCTCTATGTTATCGCTATTACAACAGACACTGCTCTTCTGAACTTTCTCGTCGCATACCTCCTCCATTGAGAAGAGCTCGGGCGACACGCTGTCTCATCCTTTCTCTGTCGAACTCTCCGACTCCAGACTTAACCACTATGCTCAATCTTACATATACTCTACTGGTAAAGTCTGGAACACACTCCCTTTATCTGTTTTCCCAACTTCTTTTAACTTGCATACTTTCAAACGCCGTGTATCCGAACATGTCGGCCTCCTTCGGCCGTGATTGGATTTTTCCCAACTCCGGTGGAATTAGGTAGGCCTCCAGCCTATGCCCACCGGAGGATATATATATATATATATATATATATATATATATATATATATATATATATATATATATATATATATATATATATATATATATATATATATATATATATATATATATATATATATATATATTTTTTTTTTTTTTTTTTTTTTTTTTTTTTTTTTTTAATCTTCTCAAAATGATTGTTAATAAAAATTAAAAAAAAGGACAATTTGATTTTGTAGCAGACGATCCTTGCACTTTGCTGTCACTTTGGTGGCATTTCTTCAAGTGAACTCTTAATTCGCATATATTTAATTTTAGGACCCTTTTGTAAATTGAAAGATTTCAATCGAAAATTGGGTATTCAATTTTTATGTAGTTCCTTTTTTCAATTGTATTTATTCAAACTCAACTTAATTAATAATCCAGAGGCGTAGCGCATTGGGAGGCTATAGCTTTCCATAGCGCTTATTATATATATATATATATATATATATATATATATATATATATATATATATATATATATATATATATATATATATATATATATATATATATATATATATATATATATATATATATATATATATATATATATATATATATATATATATATATATATATATATATATATATAACCAAGATTTAGTAGCGAATGGCCACATAAGTGCTGAGAGTATAATAGAGTAGATTTAGAGATCCCAGGAATAGTTGGACGACAACAGAACAGCACCGTTCAAAACCACCAATTTAAATCTTACGGAATCCTAGAAAACTGCTCTTCGTTTCTTACTTAGGTTCATTTGTATATATGTTCTGTAACTGCTTTTTCTCATGAAATTTTGCGCTTCTTTTCATTTGACACTATACTTGATATGACTTTGCAAGATTTTTTACAATATTAAATTTTGAACACTTTTTATAATGAAGTTGATCTATGGTGAAGAAAGACTCTGGAAGGAAAATAAATTAAAAAAGTGAAAGAATTGGAAGTAACAGAGGTGGTAAAAGACACAAAGACAGTGTTCCCAGCTAAGAAACATGTTCTGCACATTTTTGTGGATCAACAATGGCATTCAAAATTTAGGTCATTTAGTATACATTGCAAAATGTAAAAATTTGGCAGATCAAACATGTCCAAAAACCCTCTTAAATGGACTATTGCATTCTACTTCTTCGCTAATGAAAAAAAATGATTGTGGAGAAAAAGACAAAGCTGGAAGAAGAACTACGAAGATTTACTATCGACGTAAATATATATATATATATATATATATATATATATATATATATATATATATATATATATATATATATATATATATATATATATATATATATATATATATATATATATATATATATATATATGATACTTTAATTAGAGTCAGAAAAAAGAAAAAAAAGTTGAAAGACGAAGAAAGAAAGTGAGAATCTTGAAGATCATCAAAGAAATCAAAGTGTGTGAATAAATTAAAAGAAAAACATTCATGAGAATTGTTTTATAATTGTAATTTAATTATTTTTATGGGAAAATTAATTTTGATTTATATAGGTATTACAGAGAAATAAATCTTTTATATTTTCATACAGTTTTAATGAACGTTTTCTCCCTTTTTATGCTACCAGTATCTTTTTCGAATTCACTTTTAAACTCTCCCCCTTAAACTTCTCTTTACGATCACATCTCTAATTCACTGCTTTCCAATACTAGTCCTTGACTTTTACACATACAATAAAGGTTTTAACCCTGACCGTGGGACTGACATCTTTTCATCTGGTCTCTTAACTTATTTTCTTATATTTCTCTAGAAGGTTATGCTTGCTGGTATGAACCGACCGGGGCCCCGGCCCCGGCAAAAAATCTTTGAAAACCGGGGTTTGCCTGCCGGGGTTAAAATGGAAAATTATACTTGAAGAGACAATTCAATCTCAAATTTTTTATTTTTTTTAAATTTACAGCCGATTTTCCTGAAATTTTCAGTGAATATAGCTTTTATCCCAGTGAAAAAAAAAGTCCATTTCTAGCGTTTTTCTGAGTTTATAACTGCTAAAAAGTTATTTTTTGTTTGGAAATTTGACCCTTTTCAAATGAATGACGGGGCAAAACCACTATTCGGAATAACCTGAAATTTGGTTTGTTTATTTAGAATTCAATTGGCAATAAAAACATGTAAGAGACATTTGTTCCCAGAGTTATAGAAAAAAAGTTATCAGCCCAAAACTGAACAAATATCGAATTTTTTTTTTTTTTTTAAATCCACGTTTTCGGACAAAATATAAAAAAAGAAAACTATAACTATAACATTTCTTATTTTTGGAGGGTGCATAGAGGAGGAATGGGAGCTACAAATTTTTCTTTATACTTTATTCGATGCGATTCGTTGGTTTCGAGATATAGCCTCTCGAAAAAGGTCCATTTTTTGACCAAATTTCAAAAATTTCCAAAGTTTGAGAAGCTGTATCTCGCTTCAAACAAATAGCATTTAATAATGCACTAAATAAATGCTTTTTCCCTGTTTCCTCCTCTTAACAATATCCAAAAAAAAAAGAAATTAATAGGTAGCGTGTTTTTTAAATAATTTTTTTCTCCGGAAGGGTACGATTTTTTAAAAAAAAATTTCAAGTGCTTATAACTTTTTTTCTAGATGTGATATCAAAAATCTGTTCTCACCAATGCAAGAAATTGGGGCTAAGATTATTCAGTTAAATTTTCAGCTCATGTGGACCAGTGGTTTGACCCATCTATTAATTTTTTTTCAACTTTGGGTCCAAATAACTTTCAAACCGTTATAGACTCGGGAAAATGCTCGAAATCAACTCAGAACTTTGGGAAAAAATGCATATATCCTGAAAATTTCAGCTCAATCAGTCAAATAATAATAAAAAAATTTCAAACAAAATATAAGAAAATTAAGATTTTTCTTCTTGCTTTTTTTTTAAAAATAATTTTCTCTTTTTTATCTGTTTCTTTTGACCGCTCCTTTTCTGCTAGTGAATGTTCATTTTTGTTTTTGGATTTTAGATGCCCCCATAAAGATTTGGTTGAAATTTTTTTACTTGTAGCACCCGGAGGTCCTCTTCTAATTTCCTGACTGCAGATGTTACATTTAGATATTTCGAGCCTATCCTAAAACATTGTAAAGTGCTTCCATACTGCTGAAGCTGATCTTTTAACCATTTTGATTGAAAGTATAAACAAAATAATAAATTTGAAATAATGTAGATAATTGATACAAATTTGATACATAGCAATAACATAACAATATGTATAAATACAGGTTATATTGATAATTTTATATCTTACATTTTTTTCAAACTTTACCTTAGGTTCTTACCTAGGTAAAGCTGTTGAATCACAATTATGAATTAAAAAATATTTTTAACAAAATTGTTTGTACTTTTTATTACACAAAATCTGTAATTTTCTGATTTTTTTTAAGAGAAAATGCATATAATCATTAACTTAAGTGAATGTTGGCTATTCTACGCCTTTCTTATAATTAAATAAACCTCAATTAAATTTATATCTAAATTTTTTAACCTAAAATTTCAGTGCTTTGGACCTCTTTACAAATTTTAGGCAACCCCGGCCAGAACCCCGGCCCCGGCAAAATTCCAGCCCCGGTCGGTCCCTACTTGCTGGTGCATCGGTTGGTGCACTGGTTCTGGAGTTTAAACTTCCAAAAAGAGATTTCACCTTTTCAGTGTTACTGGAATTTTCTTGCATCTGTCTTTAGACTCTCACTAGAAAATCATACTTCACTTTTTAGTTAATGTTCATCAATTGAAATAAAAGTTTGCAAGTTGAAGGATCAAAAATGTTCCACTGCCCTCTTAAAGTAACTATCACGACTAACCCTCTAAGAAATCGCAAGGAGACTTTAATTTTGGTGGACTTTAATTGAAAAAGCTCCTCTGTTGCCTCTTTTACGACCTTATAAATCGACGCCTATTTTACTCGGATTCCATGGAAATGAAATTACAATTTTCCATGATATGATTTTCTATAATTTTATAATTTTGAAACTACCGCAGTAGAGGTACATATTTATTGTCTACAGCAGCGTTTCTCAATCTTTTAAGCCTCGTTACACTCCCTCCCCCCCTCACACACACACACCTCAGAAAGCTATAACCTAAAGTTAATATCCTCACTACACCCCGAAAAAAAGTTAAATATAGTTAATAACCTGAAGACCCCCTAATTACCTATTATACTTGGCAGGTGTCAAATTCAAACGTGCAGTTTGGGATATTTATTTTACGGCTGATTAATAAAATTTTATGCCTCTTAAATGTCAAACTCAAAAGTGTAGATCAAGATATTTTTTCGTACGGATGATTAATGTATTTAAAATATTTACGCCAATAATTTCATGAAAACAAAATAGTTTTAGTTCAATTTTATAAATATTCAATAAAAGAAAATTAAAAAGTACGAATTTCGTGTTGTTTAACTTTTCTTTATATTTTAATGTAATCAAAGATTATGAAAGGATATATATATATATATATATATATATATATATATATATATATATATATATATATATATATATATATATATATATATATATATATATATATATATATATATATATATATATATATATATATATATGTGACCCATTGCGAACCCCCGTATATTTGATCTCGGCCCTCAGGTTGAAAAACACTGGTTCTACTCTTACAGTATAATCTTTGGGGAATATTTATGAAAAAACCATCATGAAATATTATAATAATAGGTATAGAAATCATTGCTAATGGTACATTTAATAACTGTGCACATTTGCTTCCAAACTAAACAAAGAATAAGTATTTTTAAAAGATTGTAAGTAGGAACAGGAAAAAAGGAGCAAATATTCAAATAGTCTCCTGTCTGATATTTTACCTACGTTTGACAGTGTAGACGTCGGGAATATGGAATAAAATTATTCACAAAATTTTTAATTTTTGCTGAATAAAAAAATATTCGTTATGTGGAATTTGGCGAATATTGCGGGTGATTTGCCTAAATTTGATTTGAGAAACTTAAAGATTTGTTGTTTTATTTTTTTTTTTAAATCATGAAAATTACAATTTACAATGTCATGAAATGGTTACACGAAAAATAAATACATTAATTAAAGAATAAATACAGTCTTGAATTATGATACCCTTTAAAGTTTTATTTTGTCAAAAAAAGAGTGAAAAGAAGTATCTGGCATCGAATAGTCAAGTTGCTGATAAATCGACCCGCCTCGTTCTCGACCGGATGAACAGGTCTGATAATTTGGGTCTATTAGTGACGTTGGGTCTGCTGATTCGTAAGCGGGTTTGTAAAGAAACGTGCATCTGAACATTTATTCAAATTTTTGGAATAACAGTTGCTTTTGGTGTCATTAATGATGGAAAATTCTTCTGGTCTTTCAAGTGAAGATATAAAAAAGAAAGTCCAGCTTGGTGAATATACTCTATTTGAAAAGCCAAACATGAGAAGTGTTGTTTGGCATCGCTTTCGAGGTGTTTTAAATGAATACGGTGAAGAAATATTCGGTGTTTCTTGCTGTGAGAAATGTTTCTCTTGTTTCAGATACAAAGCCATAAAAGATGGAAAGACCCGTGATTTTGGTACTAAAAATCTACGCGATCACTTTTTATACTGTGGACTCCCACGTTCAAAAGGAAAGCGTTCGCGCCAAAAACAGGAACAATTGCAACAACAACATCAAGAGCAACACCATCATCATCAACAACAGCAACAACAACAACGACAGGCTAGTGATACAAGTGAATATCATCAACCTTCAGATAACGTACCGAGCTTCAAAATTCACGTAGGCAGTGAAAATAATAATGAGCATTCCGTTGTTATTCATCCTTCAAGTGATGTCAGTGTAAGGATTATATATATATATATATATATATATATATATATATATATATATATATATATATATATATATATATATATATATATATATATATATATATATATATATATATATATATATATATATATATATATATATATATTATATATATATATATATATATATATATATATATATATATATATATATATATATATATATATATATATATATATATATATATATATATATATATATATATATATATATATATATATATATATATATATATATGCGTATTGATTTTCTGTTGAGAAAGAGTTAGGCCTAAATTGTTAAATTTTCGAACTTTATTTTATTTTATTTTATCATATTTTCTTTCTATCACATTTGCTTGACGTTAATTTTTTAATCAAATTATTTAATGTTTTTATTATTTTTGTTTGTGGCATTGAAAATTGGTTGAGGTGAAGTCGCACATGAACGAATTTAAAAAGTCGACACATTTGCGTAACATAGAATTTAAATGGTTGCGACATAACTGAGTGTACACAAAATAACGTTCATGTGTGTATACTCATCATGTCCGCATTTCATGAAAAGACTTACACACACGCATACGCTCACACAAAAAGACCATTGACAGAAAATAAAAGAAATGTAAGTAGATATCGCCTTTAGACCAAAGAGTTGAAACTTTTTTTTTTTTTACTGTGACGAAACTCTTAAAAATCGTCAACAACCGAATTAATTAATAATAACTGCAAATTCTTAACTCTCTTTTATAACATCTCTTTCCTTTCGTGTTTTAAAATTGAACTTCACTCCTCCCATATATATATATATATATATATATATATATATATATATATATATATATATATATATATATATATATATATATATATATATATATATATATATATATATATATATATATATATATATATATATATATATATATATATATATATATATATATATATATATATATATATATATATATATATATATATATATTCTGCATCATTTCCCGCATGAGGTAGGGTGGTGTCGACTGCAGAAATATTCATTTTCCTGCAACCGCACGTGGTAAGAGAGAAAATGGTTATAAAGGGTTCCCATCTTCTAGAACCAAACGAAGAACTATTCTTCGCTTGTCGTGACTGCGTCCAAGTAACCATCCTTTATCCAAACTCATTTTTTCAATATTTAAATTTCCATTTACACTGCCGAAAGTACGTTATATCGAAAGATGTGTTGCTTCACATTTAATAATTTTATTAAATTTCTTTTAATTTACTTTCAAAAATATACTGAAATAATATATCGAAAAATCAATTTTTTAATTTTTTAACTTCGTTCAATATTATTCTATACGCAGAATTCTCTAAAAAAAACTCTGTTACTTTAGGAAATGATGCCTTAGATCCAACAGCCTTCTCTTCTCTCCTATTCCCTTCTCTTTTTTCTTCTCCTCTCCTCTCCTCTCCTCTCCTCTCCTCTCCTCTCCTCTCCTCTCCTCTTCTCCCTCTCTCTCCTCTCCTCTCCTCTCCTCCTTTGATGTTTTTAACTTCTTCTCATCTTCATATATATATATATATATATATATATATATATATATATATATATATATATATATATATATATATATATATATATATATATATATATATATATATATTTTTTTTTTTTTTTTTTTTTTTTTTTTTTTTTTTTTTTTTTTTTTTTTTTTTTATGCATACACCTTATCCTGCAAGATGCAGGGTGGCGACGGCTGCAGAAACTGCATGTTTCTGCAACCGTACATGGGATGAGTATCCTGGTTAAAAAGGTTCCCAGCCTTTAGAACCATGCGAAGAATAATTCTTCAATTGTCCTGACTGCGACGAAATCCCAATCCTTTTTAACAACCAGATGTTATTTATATATAAATTTTTCACACCCTCTTTAATATGTCTATTAAAAATATTTTAATTCTTAAAAAGAACTGCTATTCAAAATTTTTTTGTTTCTTTCCACTTTATTTTTAAATTTATTTTTAAATTTTTCATTATTTAAACTAAAAAATTTAATTTCTAATTTAATTAAAAAAAAAAAATCTCAAAATATTTTAAAATTTTAAAATATTTAAAAATTTTGGTTCTCTGCTGCTAAACAATATCTGGTGTTAATTCTTCTGCTCCATCTTCTTTCCTCTTCTAAAAGTTCCTCTGAAATCTTGCATCACTCTCAATCCCTTCTCTGGCTCTTCTCTTTTCTTCTTTCCCAGCTGTTTCCAATGCGACCGATTCCGACAGCAGTCAGTCAATATATATATATATATATATATATATATATATATATATATATATATATATATATATATATATATATATATATATATATATATATATATATATATATATATATATATATATATATATATATATATATATAAGTAGAAGCTAGTGGCTTACTGATTTGTGCCACATTTGGGAAATCTATGAAGGTTCAATTAAAGGGCAACATATTCCTTGTGAAAATCAAAGTTGGGAAAGCAGTCGGAGGGAGTATGAGTTCAAGACTTTACCAGTGGAGTACACGTAAGACAACGTACAGTATCGGTTAAGTTTGATGTCAGAGAGTTGGGCAGATAATAGACGAGACTGTGTAGAAAGGTGTCGCACAAGTCGTTCTCAGTGGAGGAGAGTAGAAGATCAGTGCTTGTTGTAATAGTAATAGTATAGAGTCTCTACTATGTAGACTCTATAGAGTGACGCTACAATTTATGAACAGAAAGAGCCTCGAGAGTGTTAATGGAAGTGAAACAGTTTATAAGACGAAAAGCTTCTCAAGCTTCACCTTTTAAGAAGAGCTCTGTTAGTCGAACCACCCCAGATGTGTGAGGCGTAATCTTCCTGTTGAGGATAGATTCCAAACCTTTAAAAATCACAAGTTAAAAAAAAAAAAAATAGGACAATAGAGGGTTGAGAAGGGTCCCCCCCTTCTTTGGCACAGGCTGAGTGTGCACGTTTACAGCAAGAAGAGAAAATCGAAGTAGAAAGACAATAGACAAAATGGTATATGAAGGCAGGATGCAAACTCAGAAACACGAGTTTTGAAACCCACAGGAGGGATATTATCAGGACAGTACGTCTTCTTAGTGTCAAACTCAGAGAGAGCTAAAATGCCTTTTTTTTAAATAAATTACAATATTAAGCATGAATGAATTGAAGGGAGTAGAATTAGGAGGAATAATTTCGGAATCGTCTAAGGTATGATTAGAGGGAAAGGTTTGAAAGTATAGTTTAGCTTTAGCAGAAGTCAAAACTGCAGTTGTGCCATTAGAAGATACAAAATGAGGGAAAGAGGAAGAAGTTAAAAGTTGAAATTTTTATTTATTTATTTTTTATTTTTTATTTATTCTTTTATTTTATTTATTTATTTATTTTTTTTGCAAAATGCCAGAAAAGGCGTGATGAAGAGGAATCAGATATAATAATAATAATAATTATAATAATACGAGAACAAGTAGAGTTAAAGCAAGGTTTGTTAGGTTTAGTAGAAAGGGAAGAATATATTATTTATGTCTCCATGACAGAGATAATTACATCTGTAATACGCTCTACACACTCCTAGGGACCCCTCACACGGAAGCAATAATAATTCTACGGAATTCAAAGAAGTACGACTGCAAGTCTCACCATCCTGCTGCACCGAATTGCCACAAACGGGGATCTTTCTTGCAGAAGACTTCAAGAGATAGAAGAAGATACAGAAAGGGTGATTTGAGGAGTCCAGAAGTGAATTGCTTAACATATAAAGAGAAGGATTAGAAGCTGAGAAAATGTCTAGAAAGGTTAGAAAGTGAGGTAATCCCCAAGGTGATCAGGGATACGAGTAGAGAACTGCACTGCTCATGATTCATTTTGGATAGAGAAACAGAAGGACAATTCCCGAGCTAAATCTTGAGAATTTGAAGAAAGTCACTGGCGGTGGTAAATGCTAAAGTTACCTAAAATGATGATTTCACAGAAAGAAGAATTGAAATGTGCTCTATTTTGGAGCTTACGTAGGCAAAGAATTTAGGATAGTCAGTAAAGCTAAGGGTATATATATATATATATATATATATATATATATATATAATATATATATATATATATATATATATATATATATATATATATATATATTATATATATATATATATATATATATCAAATGACCTAAGAGTCCCTACTCGACCCCCTTCAGTTTTGATGAAATTTTTACTGAATATATCGAAGTAACCCTTTTTCGTTCTCTAACTCGGTTATTAATTAAAACCCAAAGTTTTTGCAGCTTAAAATATATAAAACTGATTTTGGGATTTCTTACCCCTCCCCCCCTTCGAAGGATGCAGACGCTCAATTACGTTCTCATAGGTTGAGTTAAGTTTACCCTGTACGATTACAATGAGGGTAGAATCCTGTAGAAGCTACTACCTTTATTGTTGGAACTTATTCATTTGCACGTCTACCATATGAAAAGAAACTATTTTTTCCTATTAAATTAAAGGATAACAAAACGGAACACAATTTTTATAATCAAATAAGATTTGATCTTTTCAGGGATCTGGATAACAATCTAATTAGAGATGTACTTATTGAGATACAGTCTTCTCAAAATTGGTCAAAATTGACAATGTCTGATTTTTGGTGAATTTTTAGGATTAACAACTCAGTAAGTATTCAAACTGTCAATATGACATATGCATTAAATTACGACATGCCCATTAACTATAAACCGAAGCCTAATCCAAATCTTAAGCTCTTATTAATATATTGATGCAGATTATAAACAATTGTCTCCGTCACCTCGAATGTAACTCCTTAGAAAATATTTTACCTCTTCCAAAATCAATTCACTCAGGCAGGTAGCAGTTTCTGCTTTTAAAATTTTATGATGGGGTGTTCCGGGCGTTGATTATATGATTTGTGACGGTGCGGAATCCCTTTTTTAATTTATAAAAAATATTGAAAAGCCGGAAATGCAGATTTTTTATCTGTGATGGACACCAATTTTGGTGTGAATGGGAATAGAAAAAACAAGTAACAGCAAAAATGAATAAAGTAAGTACCAAAGTCAAATTTTAGGCTTTATTAAGAGCTTTCATCGGGGCGAATCGAGATGCGGTCTCTCTACAGGATTCTACCTCATTTATGTGAATCGTTAATAACAGGTAGGGCGCTACCAAATAGTTTAACTCAACCTATCCCTGATTTTAGTCATCTGAGTGACGTGATGGTCATTGTGAATCAACAGAAGGGTTGAAAAACATAGCCTATGCTTCGAAAATGTGGGGTTTATTTAGAGTGTTTGGATCGGAGGTGTCAGCGGTGCATACTAAAAAATACAAAAAATGTCATCTAGTACGGTTATTAGTAAAGCAGTTACTTGGATTTAAAGCCTGCAAGAACATTGCTGCGCCAGAGACAAATGCTTTGTGTGATATATCCTGGGGTATTATCTTTAAATATCTTGTGATCATTTGATTAGCTATTGAGTGCTGTAAAATCTTTGCATAAGTTTGGAATAGGAAGCCAATCATACTCTTCGTTCTTGTGTTTCCTTTTATAAAAAGTAAATTCTCATACTAAAAATTATTGTTAATGAGAGGTGTCAAGCTCTAGAGGAAAGCGAAAGGACCATTACTTCTGAAATAAGCTGAGGTTAACCTACTCCTTTGAAGAATGAATGACCACATATAGTTCCTAAAGCTATAAAAACATTTTCATCCCTAAATCATAGTTTATCTGGTAGATTTATAGTAGATATATAGGGGTAATAATTACAGTTACGAGCAGTTATACATATCAATAAATTATATATTAAGTAATAATTGATTATATATATATAGTAAGTATATTATTAGGTACGCTATAATCTAAATATAGACCTAGTAGTATATATAGTGGTATTTACAATCTTATATAATATTATTAGTATGTATTAAATAGTTTAAGTGTATATATTATATAGTATAATTATAGTTTTAAAGTCGAGTTATATATATTTAAATGTATATTTTTTTTTAGTTATTTTTTTTTTTTTTTTTTTTTTATACTTTTTAATGACTACCATCTATATGTAAACTTAATTTATTAAAAGCCAAAAATATAACTTGTGATAATCTTATTCTCTCGTCGATAAACTTGATTATAAATTTTCTTTTTATCTATTGACTGATTTCATTTCCGTAAATTTTTATGTGAAATATTTACGTATTATTATTATTACGATTTGATAATATAGTTATAAGTTCCATTGTAATTATAACTTTATATACAGTGATAAATTTTTAATCATATTGTTATATGTAATTTAATTTTACCAGTATTAATTAAACCTTTCTCTTATTATCTTTAGCTTTAAACTCGGTAGAAACAAATTGTCTGTTCCACTATTGACTTCATGTTGCATAACCCCATTCGTTATAATGCTCTCATTAAAATTGCCAAATTGTCTTTGTTAATTTCTTTTTTCTGTGAGAATCATCATTGTTGTATGACTTCAGGTTAAATTTAGCATTTTACAACCGGGCTACGGTTTGACTCTTCTTCTTTCCAGATAATCCTCAAAAAAAGAAAACTTATAATAAGGTCAGTTGATTGGATGACCATTGTCTTTATTGTGTTTTCTTAATTCAACATTATTATGATTCTACTAAATTAAAATGAAACGATGTTTGGAGATTCAATGTTCTCCCTTTTCGTGTAAATCCATTACGCTGTTAGATACTTTATAAGTGGTTGATACATTATCCTCTCCTAACTCTATCCCTAAACTTATAACCCCTAATGTTACTATATATTTTCTCAGTTGCTTTCTCAATATCCTAATTTGTTCTGTGAAAATTTTTCGGTGTTTAAGGCAAATTCACTTCTGGACTTCTCAAATCACTTTCTGTATCTCTTCGTTAATCTCTTTGTAAGTTCTTCTGCTAAGAAAGATCCGTTTGTGGCCCACATTACGGGTATGCAGCAGATGGGTTGGAACCTTGCAAGTTCCGTACCTATGCTTAATTGTTGAGACGTAACTCGTGCGACCATGATAGAACATAAGTTTTTTAAATAGAGGTATGTGCCTCCCTCCGTAGTGTTGTTTGGTGCTGTAAGATACAATATTACCTAATAAAACCACTCTTGTACCCGACGTTGGTGGCATACATGCATTGCGCTATTCTGATATTATTACAAATTAGTGTAATGTAATTATCTCTGTCATGGAGACATAAATAATATATTCTTCCCTTTCTACTAAACCTAATAAAAAAACCTCTTGGAGACCTTGGTTAACATCATACTTGTTTCTAGTTTGTCGTTTATTGGTATGTATATTAAAATATAATTATATATATTTGCTCCTTATTATATCTGCACTATCCTCTATCATCAAAACGAACCAGTGCTTTTTTATCTTTCTTGTTCCATAATTTTGTGCTATCTCTCGAAATTACAATAAAAAAATTTTTTTAATAATATCAAAATTTGAAACAATAAATGTAATAAAAGAATAAAATAATAAGAAAATAAAAATAAATAAACTAAGAGAATTTCAAAACCATTTTAACTTCTATATCACTCCTTATACCGCCATACACTTTTTGTTATCTTTGTTCTAAAATAGGTCATACTATTCATGCAAAGAATATATTAAAGAACATATTGCCCCGAGTAGATCTCTTGTTTTAAGCTTATCATTTGAAAAATAACTTTATGACTTTTTCGTAATAACAACAGGAGTATTACCTTTCATGAAAAGCTCTATACCTTAAGAGGTACTCGCGCGACTATCGCGATGGAACGGAATTTTAATCATGGTATCACTCACTAAGGATTTCTACTCCTTCAATTCATTCAATCAGGATTCTCAAAAAATTTGGTATCCTGTGAATTTATTATTTGATAGAAAAATCACGGACCATCTCTCGGTATCATCATTCTCTATTATGAGGGATATATGAACTAAAAGAGTCGTTTACTGTCCTGAAGGTAAAATATCCCTCCTAGATGGTGGGTGTTTCAAACTCAGTGTTTTTCTTTTGCTTTGCATCATCCTGGCCTTTATTTTATACCATTTTCGGTTTTGTCTATTGTATTTCTTTCTTACCTTCCGATTTCTCTTTCTTGCTGTAAACGATGAGAGCAGCGAACTCCAAGCACAGTTTAAGTCTGGCAATGCTCAATATACTCGAAAGGGGGAGACCCTTCCTCAACCGCGTTACTAGTGTGATGTAATTAGACTTTAATTTTCTTTTTTTTTATAAATTTATTGGTGGTTCAATAGTGAGAGGATCTTTGACAAGTAGAATTTATATTATCTATTTTTATATATATAATCTGTGTATGGATAATTCTATATTTAGATTTCTAACTCAAGAGACCAAGAGAAAGAGAAGACCATTAACGCCAATTTTATCTAACCACGCATCTGGTTCTACCAAAAAGATAAAAGAAGGTTTCTTTTCTACAATTGATTTTGAGTCGGGTGTTACGACGTGTTACAGTAGACTACTTTTCTTTCTTTAATATTTTTAAGCAGGAAGTGTCGAAAGTCTTTGATTGAAATATAGTGGTACTTTATTCGGTCTATTGAAATAAGTTTTAATGTTTGTTTTCACTTTTCACAGGGCTTAAAAAAGCACTGCGTCGACTCTCAGGGCTGCTTTTATCGCCTTTCTAACAATCAATTTATTCGATACAGCGCTCCCACTCCTTTATAGTTAGTCCTACATATGTATGTTAGGCATCTCATTATAATATTTAACTAATAATCAAAAACAAGCACTGATACTTCTACTCCACAAAATCCAACATAAAGAAGAGAACGAATTGGATGAGACAGAATTTCTGTCATACTAACCATCGATATCGCTCATAACTTATTAACCCAAAACTCTACTGACGACATCTAACTTTAACCGTAGCTGGTTAACCGATTTGTTATTGAGTATATCTGCTGCTTCCGACCGTCGGGTGTTCTTGATAATCTCAAAATCAACATACTCCCCTCACGAGACTTGCTTTATAACTTTAAGATTATTCACAAAAGAGAATATGTTGCCCCCTTTAATGTGAAACCCCTTCAATAGATTTTCAAAAATGTTATAGACCAACAATATTAGTAAAAAGCACACCTTATGTCTTTTCCTTTCTACTATCCCTGTTTTATATTTATAATATTCGGTTGATTTTTATATTATCTATATGTTAGTATAATTATAAGAATAAATATAATAATAACTATGTGAGTAAACACAAAAACATAAATAATATAAATAAAATAAATATATATTTAAATAATTTTAAATAAATAATAATAAATCTGCCAAATCATTCATAACTTCATTTAATTCTCATTAACTATTTTTACACTAAATAGGATGTACTCAAATAAATTCTTTCTTCCATATGGTACTATGTATAATTTAATACTCTTATCTCTCATCTCATTACTCTCATCTTGATTCTCATTGCCTGTCCGCGATCTCTCTCTCTCTATCTCTCTCTGCGGTGCTTTTCTCGTGCGCTCTATTGGAAACCATCTCTCTGGAAAGATACGATCATACGATACTAGAGCCAGTGCAATACTCGCGGCGCGCTCTACTTGGACCAGTCTTCGTGCTCATTCGTGCAATCTGATCTCTCCTCCAGCAGGTACAATCCTTCTCTCTCAAGACTGCGAAGTTCTCGTACTGTCGTCTCTACTCTCTAGCCTCTCTCGTTCTCTCCTCTCCTACTCTCTATTAACCTTCATCTCATTGCATTCATCTGTTTAGCCCATGCTCCCATCTCTTCTCTCTCTCGCAGTACTATAAGAACCCTAAAATATAATTTATTTTAATAATATTTTTTATAAATTATTTATATAAATATTAATTATAGAGATATTATTTTAATAATATATTCAAAATTAGAAATTATTATTAAATATTTAGTTTATATTAAATAATGAAAACATTATAAATTTAAAAGGGTAACTAAAAAGTGGAAGGAGCATAATTAACAAATTTATATTGAATAGCTCAAGTTCTTTATTAGATTAAATATATTATTAATAATAATTTAAGAGACTATCGTGTTTCCAGAGAGTATTTTTATTTAAGTACAATTTCGTGTTGTGTATGAATAACATTATTATATGATACATTACATTCAGACTACTCATAGAAGAACCTTATTTAAAAGAATAGGACTTGTAATTGTGGCAAGTCTTTCAGTTCGCTGTCCTCCTTATAAAAAGTTAACGCGAACGTTTATATGTTAATAGCTTAAACTCTGTTATGAGATATCAAAAATTTCACATCAAAAGTAGTCGGCTGGTATATCCTGAATAATATGATTTAAACCCCAAGAAGTGTAATTACTTAAATCCATTCATACCCTACTTGATTTCTCTTGCGCTCTCGCTCACAAAAGTAACTGCTTCTCGTAATCTGCCTAACGCTCCTTCGCTTCGCTCCTCAGTCGAGTTCTAAAATAGTGTTTGCACAATCCATAATGAGAGGAGTATGTAGCTCAAAAAATATTCTTATAAGACAATGGGCCTATATATAAATAAATTATTATAACTATATAAAAGGAGAATAGCACAAATTAACATAAGAAATCAAAACAGAGGTAAATAGATTTCATACAAAGACATATAATATATATATATTCCATGTGTTCAGGAATTAAAAGCATCATAATAGATAGATTTGCAGTCAAAATAATTAATAGTATGCTCTAGAATTTATGTAAAATACTAATATAAGTATACAAATAGTATTATAATTGATCATCAATGGTAGATTCCAATTTGATGTTAAATATTTTTAGAAATAACGCAAAGCATTTTTGAAAGGTGTCCTTATGTAAACATTGATGAAAATGTTATCCACAAATGTGCAGTAATTAATGGATGATAATAGTACTCAGTTACATGGTTATATATTGTAATTAACCCTTATTGATTTGAAGTGAATGAAACTAAAATTATGTTATATGTACTACTGATAATATTCGGTAAATATATACATCATGTGGAAAGATGAAGATGAGAAGTTGTATGACAAGCAGTATAAGCTGGTCTGCATGTTAAGGATGATCGAAGAGATGATTTCAGGATGGAGGGGCACGAAGCGTGACGTGTGTGAGGAGAGGGAGTGTGTAGTGATGAGAGATAAGGATAGATGGTAAGAGGAAGTTGAGTGAAGACGAGTGATGTGAGAAAAAGGAAAAAGGTTGAGTGAATAATGCAATGATGATGACTGAGAGAAAGTGCCGTTGTTGAGAATTACAGGATCTGATTGCTCCACCTACATAAGTGTTAAGTCATTAGTGATGTATGTAATGTGATTGACAATGGTGGCTGTCTGTATAGAAGTAAAACTCTGCACCGCACACCATATATAAAATAATAGACATAATCAAATTGCTGTTATCGGGGATTATAAGGATACTGTGATCACTAACGCTATATGTTGAAAGTAGATATTTGATAATCGTGTATAACAATATATAAACGAAATATAAGACTTTAAATGTAGAGCTCAAAACAATAATTCGGTCGGACAAATACAGCATTATATTGAACGTACTTAATCGGACGCGCTCTCCAATGAGAGAGCCACAAAAGTGTCTGAATGTGAGAATTATGTATAAATTATAATGAAAGGAAAAATCATTTTGGTAAGAATAATAGTATACGCTTTGGACGCACTACATATCATGGTTCAAGAATAAATACATCGGTAAAAAAAAATAATAATGACACAGTCTCAACGACATAAGCGAAGTATAGTTATCGTATTTGGTTCTATAATAGAAGATGGAACCTTATTTATAACCATTTCTCTCTTTTACTAACTAGTGCTAGTTAGTTAGCTATTGAGTTAAAATATTATGAAAAATTTCCATGCAGTATTACAGTTACCACCACTCTACTCGGATCCGGGAAATGATGTCAAGATATATTAAGTGTGTATATATTAATTATTATTATATACCTTTATATATAAAATATATATATATAAAAATTATAGATATATATTATATATATATTATATATTATATATTATTTATAATATTATAATATATCGTTATATATATATAATAAATATATATTATATAATTAATATATATAATATATTATATATATATATATATATATTAATTATATTATTATATAATATAATTAATAATAATAATAGTAATATAAACAATCTGATAATAAATTAAATATAATTTGTTGAGATATCAATAAATAACCTCATAGCATGCAAAAAAAAGTAAATAATAACTCAAACTCAGAGGCAAATATAACTTATATATAAAATTATTATATATAATATTATTAGGGAGGAGTGAGTTCAATATTTTAAAACTATCAGTAAGGTAAGAATGTTTATAAAATGAGTAGAGTTTAGAATTTGCTTATATTATTATTAATTATTCCGTGTTATGTTAGTAACGATTTATTAAGAGTTTCTAGTCACATAAGTAAAAAATAATAAAAAGTTTTCAAACCGGCTAAAGCGAAATATTCTAAACTTACATATTTCTTCTTTCTGTCTTAATGGTCTATTATTTGTGTGAGCGTTGCGTTAGTGTATGTAAGTCTATTCATGAAATAGCCGGACTGATGTGATATATCAACTACTATACAAATGAAAACATGTGATACAGGCTTATTTGCGTCACAACAAGGTGATATGATGGCGCGCAAAACACAATATAAAATTCATGTACGCAAATGGTCGACTTTTGTAATCAGCATTCCAATAGATGCTATGTCGTTACGATACCTCAGTCACCCTATATCTTCCTATATCCTCACAAAAACAAAAAAAATTAACAATAAAACACAATTAATAATTTATAATTTAAAATATAACGTAACGCGTCAAAGCAAATGTGATTAGATAGATAGATAAATTAAAATTAAAAATATAGTTCGATATTTCTAACACATAAGTATTAAATGGCTCATACATAAGAGTTCTCAACTCTTACCAGTCCAACGATGTCCAGGAGTGTCAGCAAAATTTAAATCCCTTAAATTACTTTGGTTCGGTACTACATATTACTACTTTAATATTATATATATTATATATATATTTTAAACAATATATATATATAATATATTTTATATTATATATATATATATTTATATATATATATATATATAATATATATATATATATATATATATATTATATATATTATATATATATATATATTAGATAATAATATAGTATATATTAATATATATTAATAAAATATGATAACAACGAAAATAATAATAATGAATGCACTACTCGAATAATTGGATTCCATCAGCCTTAATAAAAAGTGAATAAAAGTCAACTGAGACGGGTAATTAGCTTTATATAATAAGGATTAGAATACTATAAAGATTAATCTTATAAGATAAAATAAGAGGCTTAATATTACCCGTTGTAGCTCTCCTTAGCTCGGGAGAGATAAGGTAAAAATGGTTATACTCCTTGCTTGGTCCTGTTCGTTCACAGTACCGAAATGTCTCTTGCATCTAGTAGGGTCCGCTTTCCGTAACGCTTTCTTTAAACAAAATAGATCTCATTAATAATACAAAAAGTGTGCGACTAACTTTAAAATTTTTAGTACATATATATTCTAATATAAATGTTTACATATATGTATACAATGAAATAAAGAAACAATTATCTACAATAAAATGCAAGCACCGTTAATATCTTCTATATTATTATTACAAATATAATCAGATAATAAACAAACATTTCTGTATGTACAGTGTCAATATGTATCCAAATTTTCCCAATGTTTTTCGTGACTGAATAGTCATTGAAGACCGAGAGATACTAAAACTAAAAAAGAATATATTAATAACACAAACTGCACGAACAAATCTCATGAAAAGATTTGAAAGTGTTCCAGGGAAAAAAATGTAAGATATTTTTTTTTTTTTTTCCAACCCCGCTTTTGGATCCGCGAAATTCCCCGGATTTACGTAAATTACTAATATCCGGGCAATTTCAGACCTGTTAATTCCAGGTCGAAACGAGCTTCACCGGATATTTAGCAACTGATTTCTCTTCGGAATATGTCTGACACACTCGTTAATATTCACTCCTTAATTTTGTGTAACAAATAATCTTCTTGTACAACTGGTTTAATCTTGGGCTGATCGACAATATTCGACACGTTTCCAAGAATAAAAGTGAAATCTGTCATCTTTACCGGCATTGAAAGATTTTTCATATAAATAGGATCAATTTACACACCGAGGTAAAAAAAAAAAAAGTATATAAACTGAAAAAAAAGTAGGAAGGCTATTTCTAGTTCACAGACATTAAAAGAAAAAAAAAAAAAACTTTGAAGATGTTCATTCAAATTTTCCAACGATTGTGAATTTTAAATTTTTGATGACTGGAAAAAGGAAAATCTTACTAAAAGCTTTAAAATCACTAATTTTGAATAGTTCCATTTAGGATTACGTCTTTTATATATTATATATATATATATATATATATATATATATATATATATATATATATATATATATATATATATATATATATATATATATATATATATATATATATATATAATATATATATATATATTTTTTTTTTTTTTTTTTTTTTTTTTTTTTTTTTTTTTTTTTTTAAACATTGAAAAAAAAAAAAATTTTTTGTGTAAAAGAAATGGTTCAGGGTAAAAATTAAGTTCAAAAATGCAAAATTTTTTAAAGAACAAAATATTAATTTCAAAACTTAAATTTATTTACTTTGAACTTTTCCTAAAGAAATATATTTTTAAACTTTGAATCAATAATTGCTTTTTTCTCCTTGGAAAGTTTAAAGTTTGTTCTTTTTCCCATGAAGTTGCACTATCATATGACTTGAATTTACTATCGCAATTAATTCTTTAATTAAACAATTCTTGATCTGCATTGGATTTTCTTCTGGATTTTCTAATCTCATTATTCAAATAGTTTTATTGCATTTTGTAATCACAAAAGCACTTGTACTTATGTTGGAAAACTTTTTTTGTAAGTCTAAATTTCTTTGTCTGTGAAAGGTCATCATTGTAAATAAAGTCTTTCATAAATTACTTTATTTTTGTATTCTCAATCCACGATCTGAAAAATGTTACGAAAATGGTTTTACAATCTTCAGCTTTCTCGTTTTAGAAGTACATCTGCAATTTAACAATTATTTAATTTAGAAATAACATTATTTTAATATATTTTTCAAAAATATTTTTAAAAGTTCTTTTACAAAATTAGTTTTAGTAAAAGGATTATTATTAATATATTTTCCTCTGAAAATCACATCATTATTCGAATATTAGGGATGTCATCCTCTTGCTGTTCAAAAAGTACTATTTAGATCTCTCATCTTCACAGAAACTCATCAAGACTTTCACTTTCAGGCTCTTTAACGCTCCGATCAAAGACTTACTTAACTGATATCTTCAATTTTACATCTATTGACTGACAAAGTCAGTACAACGTTTCATTCTTCAATTTTTGACATTTCTTTTGACCTTTACGCATTCAAACGTTGTGTATCGGGTAATGTCGGTTCTTAGTATGGGATTAGGGTTGACTTATCCAAAATTTGATGAAATTATTTATGCCTCTGACCTTTTCACACCAGAGGTAATATATATATATATATATATATATATATATATATATATATATATATATATATATATATATATATATATATATATATATATATATATATATATATATATATATATATATATATATATATAAAATTCTTATTTCAGGAACAATTATCTGAAGTTGAAATGACTGTAGAGTGCGGGAAAGAAACGCAGAATATGTTTGAGGTTCCTGTCTGCAAAGTGGAGAGCATCGGAAGACAATTCCTGGACGAAATCGACAACCACATTGACGATGACTCTCGTTTTAACTCAGAATCTTCTTCACTTTCAAAGCAATCTCGAAATCCTTCTAAAGATCAAATGTCTGAAAATGTTCTCACAATTCAACCACCTAAAAGGAAAAAAAAGCCAGAAAAGCTTCGAGAACCTTCTCCAGGCATTAGACCTATTTGTGGCTCTTCTGAGTATTTTGCTTCACAGCCTGTGAAAATCCTTAATGAGGACGAGCATGACATATTTGGTCGTCATGTTGCGAATGAACTGCGATCCCTTCCTAAAGATTCAAACAGACGATGGGCCAGGTTTCAAATTCAGAAAATTTTATATGAGGCTCATTCTCATAATGATTAGGAATTTAAAAAAAAAAATAAAAAAAACAAAAAAAAAAACAATAAAACTAATTAAAAACACGTCTTCCAATTGTCCCTTTTCGAAATTTGACTAGAAACAAACTTTGGCGAATTTTTGCATTCTAAATAATTCAGGTTTTATTATACTTCATTGAATATGTTTTCAGTTCAGTTTTTCATTATATATATTATATATATATATATATATATATATATATATATATATATATATATATATATATATATATATATATATATATATATATATATATATATTATATATATATATATATATATCAGGGATGTGGAAACGGAGCAAAGAATTGCAGAATCGGTAAATTATGGTGGATCTGAACTAAAATCGGGGCCTTTTTGAAAGTCTCTTGGAATAACTCTCTTAATTTGGACATTTGTCAACTTGATTCCTTAAAATAATAATAATAATAATAATAATTTTATTATTATCATTATTATTATTATTTTTTTTTTATTATTTTGACTGATATGATTTCATCTTTCACCAAAGTATAAACATTCGTTATTGTGGCGACTGGAAACAATTAATGAGAAGGAAACTCTTTGTAAAAGTTGAAATGCGTAACTCTAAATATAGCGATAAATGGAGGAGGAGATTATATAGGAAAGGAGAGAAAGAAAATAGAATAAGGGTGAGAGTGGAGGAAGAAGGTAGAGGAGGAAGATATGTACTGATGATGTACAAGAGGTTAAGAATGAATTCAGGAATATGGAGTATGTCTCTTAACAAGACAAGATATCGCCATTCATAAAGAACGCTGAAGGCTAACATGAGAGACTTATAACATTTATGCTATCTGAAAATGAATGAAACGAAATGTCATCTAAATCAGTTTTATCCACCCTAACAAGGACATCGTAAGATGTTAAAGAGATGGTGAAGAAAGAGTTGGTTCTTGGAAAGAAGAGAAGAGAGCGGAAAATTTTATTGATGGGAACTTCAATACATTTTCATAAATTTCTTCATTAGAAAGGAAAAGAAAATAATAAATGGCTTCAAGGGAAAAAAAACACATACTCATTCACAAGTTACAGCGATACGTAAAAGTTTGACCAAAAATCGATTTTAGATTGTCATCACATCATAGAGAATGACAGTACAGAATGTAAAAGTAATATCATAGGTCACCCTGAATTTAAATCACATAATATCGACATATCTAAGGATAGGGATTAAAAAAGCTGTAGACGAGAGAGAAGAATGTTGTCAGGGTAGGATCACTCCACGGAAGGATCTAAGCAAGAAACAAGTACATATGGAGGTTAGTAAATATCTTGGTTCAAGTGTTGAATACGGACGGAAACTGTGAAAGAAATATAAAATAATGTGTTGTAGAAGGTTTTTTGTCCCTGGGAGAGGTTGTTACCTCCCCGAGAAGACGACGAGAACAAGGAAAAGACACAAATCGTGGTGGAGTGAAGAGGTGGCATAGCAATCACTAACAATGATTAGAAAATGGTTGATAAACTGTACCTTCGACAGCCTCATTGGTGGAAACTCGGAATGAGGTGAAGAGAAGAGCAAAAGAGGAGACTACGAAGAGAATAATAAGAAAATGGAAGGAGAAGTACGAGGAGATAGGAAAATCCCACTGAGAATACAATAAATGTGCAATGTGAAGATGATCATGGAGAAGCACTGGTTAAACAAGAAGAAAGCAGGAGATTAATTAATTTTTAAGTGTGCAGAGGTAGAGTGGTGGTGAGGAGGAGAAGGAGATAAAATAACCAGAGAGAGATTTGATTAACGCAATATAAGATGATAAATGTTAAGTCTCCCGGAAAGAACGAAAAACTTATGTAACTAAAAAAGGGAAGGAGGATACTGGTTGACGGATCAGTCTTGGGGTTCTTTTAAGTATTGAAAACAGAATAGAGTCCCTGAAGGATATGGGGAGGTTGACTGTAATCCCAAAAGGGCAAAAAGACATGAAAGGATGTAAAAACTACAGAAGGATCTCTTTCACTGACTACTTTTCAAAAATCTGTGAAAGGAGATAGGGAATAATTTTGGAAGCTTTGGTTTGGAGGACCAGTAAAGTATCAAAGAAATAAAAGCTGAAATCACATCCGGAATCATCTGATCCTAAATAATTGGTTTTGAAGCCGGAATCGAAAATTCAAAATTATCCGTATCGTATTCAGAGACACTTCTTATATATATACACGCTATATATATATATATATATATATATATATATATATATATATATATATATATATATATGATATATTGAATGCTTCTTAAAGGCTGTAACCCGAAAGATAGTAGAGTAAAACACATTGGAGTACATTTTCTACCAAAATATTCGTTACATGAGAGAACTGTATTCGAAGTCAAGAGGATGTCGTAGAAAAGACAAAGTTACGAGCCAGTCGCACTGGAGCGTTCATTCCATTGTGTTGTGTTAGCACTGTAACGAGGCCACTGACGTTTTCCAAAGAGAAACATTTATTTATTGTTGAGACAAATTGTGAGTAAAAATTATACGAACTTGTGATAGAAAAGCTTAAATTGAAGTTTCCTCAGTCTGAGCTTCCAAACAAGTCTGGAAAATGACATCTAATTAAAAAGTTTCTTCACACAGAGACTAAAGAATCGGAAGAGCCCAGGACAAGACAGTCATTTTTGTTAACTTGTTAGTAGTAAGGGGCATATGTTGCACCCACAAAATCTTACAAAGTTATATTCGCAAGTTAGATTGTCAGCTGCTACTATTTTGACGAATACAGAAAGATTAAAAATGGCATCACTTACATTATTAGATAGCTGCTACTATTTTGACGAATATTATATATATATATATATATATATATATATATATATATATATATATATATATATATATATATATATATATATATATATATATATATATATATATATATATATATATATATATATAATATATATATATATATATATATACAATAATAGTGGATGTTGAATAATTTAAATTTAATTACAAAGCATCTTGATATTTTAATTATTATTATTATTATTATTATTTATTATTATTATTATTATTATTATTATTATTATTATTATTAGTGGTTCTTCATAGATGATCAATAAGGTATTGAAAGATAGAAAGAAAAAAAAATGGATTGGTTCCAGAAATTTGGGACAATTATTTTCCAATACTTTGTCATATAAGTGGCAATAAGGAACACAGCATTTTATTCTTCTATTTAATAATAATAATAATAATGGAGTGTTTAAAGTTTCCATTGTAATGAAAAAAAAACATTCGTAAATTCGCCTTCAGGCAACAAAGCAAATTCAACGGGATATATATATATATATATATATATATATATATATATATATATATATATATATATATATATATATATATATATATATATATATATATATATATATATATATATATATATATATATATATATATATATATATATATGTGTGTGTGTGTGTGTGTGTGCGTGTAAGAAGGTCGTTGAATATTATTTGTTGTGAAAGTCTTTGTATAAGTTTTGTTATTGTAATAAATTTAAATTTGTTTATGAAGAATATTTTGAAATAAAATTTTTATTTTTTTTCTTCAAGTGCAAAATTTGTTTTCCACAATTTTTAACATTTCCTTTAGATGTTTTGTCTTCATAAAATTCAAATTTGTTTTTACGAAAAAGATAGAAAGAAAAAGAAAAAGGTTACGGCTTTCTTGAAACCTTTTTTTTTTTTTTTTTTTTCTTTTCGTTTTGAAAATTTTTTCATTTTGTGAATTTTGTTTCGAAATCAAAATTCTATTGACACAGAAGTAATCTGTAACTTTTTTCTTCTTTTTTTTCAACAAAATTAACTTTTTCTTTTTTAATATTCTTAAAAAAAAAAAAAAAAAAAAAAAAATTTCCTTTGAAAGATTTAAGATAAAGATTAAAAAAGAGCAATTCACAAGCTATGAATAAAGTAGAATTATTTCGTTATTAATTAATAAAGAAGAAGGTTAAAAGTTTGCTTCTTTCTCATCTTTAGATTTAAAATTAAACATTTAAGAATGGTCGGAAAACATTCCTTTTCCAAATGACTTTTTCACTCCACCAAAAATAAACATCCATTCTATTATTACGAATACGATAATATTTATATTCGCAAAGGGTTTAATTACCATAATAATAATAATAATAATAATAATAATAATAATAATAATAATAATAATAATAATAATAATAATAATAATAATAATGTAATTCTAAGGGAAAATAAACCATACTTTGATTTAAGAATGTTTAAAAACTGATGAATGAAAATTGTAAAAGTTGTCCAAAATTTTTATTCAAACTCGTAAAGTCTTAAATAATTGCCAAGTTAAATTTGCAACTTTGAGTAGAATAATTTTAAAGTTTTTGAAGACAAAATTAAATTAGAATAAAATGATGGAGAAAAACATGTTCACAAATTACAAATTGGAATAAAATAAAAGTTTTTGCTATTTTAAAATGCTTTTATTTGATGTTTTTCTCTTTTATTTTAATTAATATATTGTGTTTACTTAAATTATATCTTACAGATGGAATAAATAAATTGATTGGTCTAATGGTTAATTTGCAGTGTGGCCTAACGGGTTAAATTTACAAGCTATAACTTTTTCCTACTTTTATAAATGTACCATTATTAAACCCACGTTAAGAGTGTGGGTTTTCAAAACGGATGAGGTTTAGATATTGAAGTGGAGTAAAATATGTGGAATAAGTCAGCCCGCTGATGTGTTGGTCTTTAAACATCAATTGATGTTTTAAATGTGAAAAATTTCCATATTTAGTAGCCCGCACTCCCTTGTTAATTATCAATTTATATTTATTGTATTAATAATTATTCTACATTTCAAAAATGTCCCAACAAATTTTTTAAATTATTTTCTTTTTAGAAAATAAAATGAAGTTAATATCTTATTTTGCGTAAAATGTTTTTTTGCTTTGAAAATTTTGTGGCAATAATATCATTTGTCCCAACGAATCGCCGGGACATTTTTGTAATGTATTTTTACTCGGAGGAATTTATTTTTGTACTGTGATGCAAAATTTGAAAACTGTAATGAAACAATTCTCGTTTCTGTATTTTAAGGTCTTATTTTTGGACTTATTTTAAAGGTGATTCTTGATGTAATGTATCCCTTTAATTCACGTCCGCAAAATTTTGTGCAGATCAATAGAATAATATTTCTTATGAGAAATGCAATTCTTTTTTTCTTTCCTTTTCTGTTTTTCAAATAAAATTTCAATCCCAAATCATAATTTCAAAGAAATTATTAAATAAATATTCGTCATAGCAGGAATAAAGACTAAATTATAAGTATATTAATTAGATTATCATAAATATTTCTAATAATTTCTGGTGGATGACGAGCAACGTCACAAAATTCGTTTTATCAAGCTCTAATTCAATCCAAATATTTTTCTTCATCTCGAACATGCATTGATTTTCCGGAAAGTTCTCTCAACTATTAATAAAGCATCAATTTCAAAGAAAACATTATTTTCATAACTGACATATCGCTAAATAAGCAAAATATATTTTCTTTAATTTTAAAGAAAAATGATAGAAATTCGCAGGCGTCGTACTTTCTCAAGAGTCTTCAAAATAAAAGTGTTTTTGTCCTTTCCAGAATTTAACTCTCTCTCTCTCTCTCTCTCTCTCTCTCTCTCTCGCACACACACACACACACACACACACACACACACAAACAAATCGACCCATGATACTCTTTCCTTGTCTTGTGAATGCGTTCGTTCCTCAATGAGTTTCATTTTTCCTTGGAAGATTTTCAAAAGGAAAAAGTTTTGTCGGTTTGTGTCTCTGTCATCGAGAACATTTTTCTGTGAATTAAAACCTATTTTTAAATATTCCCTCGACCGATTTTTTTCTTCAAAATTTTTATTTCTCCTTTTCCTTAAAGCTGATGCCAACACTTACTGTCAAAACCTTATCCATGGAAGGGCATGTAAAACCCATATATATATATATATATATATATATATATATATATATATATATATATATATATATATATATATATATATATATATATATATATATATATATATATATATATATATATCGTATATATATATATATATATATATTCGTAGAAAATGCAACAATCTTTCTGGTTCCTCTCTGCCTCAAGTTCTTTCTGGTACTTTGTAAAAATGCCCTTGCTAACCTTGCTTCTTTTTCTTTCCTTCCTCTTGTATCATCTGATGGGGGGGAGGGGAGTGGGGTTCTGCTGTCTTGCCTTTCGTTAATGCTAAACTCTTCACTCAAATGTTTGCCTCAAATTCTACTCTAGAATATTCCGGATCTATTCCACCTGCTTCACCGATGTTAATTTTGCTCTCTCTGAGGTAAAAACTAAGGATGAGTACGGTCCAAACGGTATTCCTTGTGGTTCTCAAAACTTGTGCTTCTGAGCTTGCGCATTTCCTTCGTACTTTTCGTTTCTCCCTATCAACTTAAATCTCTCATACTGGAAGGAAAAAGGGGAACTCCTTTCAACTATCCTACTATAGTCATAGTCATGTTACGTTAACCTATTCTTTTTAAAGTTTTCGAATTTGTCCTAATAGGAAGATTCAGAAACATCTTAAATCTTTTCACCTTGTCTCAGATGGAGTTTTTTTTTTTTTTTTTTTTTTTTTTTTTTTTTTTTTTTTTTTTTTTTTTTTTTTTTTAAAGTAACGCTCGAATGGTGATTTTTCTCTTCTCTCCGACTCTTGGTTTTCATCTTCGACATTTTGCTGAATATTTTGCTGTGGAGCTAAACATTCATTTCTTTTCTTAATTTCAGATCTTTCTGTAGCTGCTGTTGTAGACGTCCATCGTTCATATCTTTTCTACTCGTCATAACCCTCCACACAATTACAATATCGTTTTTTGAAAACACGCAACTCAAACCTTCTTCTTGTTTCCTTTCTCTCTCTTCCCTCTCTCTCTCTCTCTCTCTCTCTCTCTCTCTCTCTCTCTCTCTCTCTTCTCTCTCTCTCTCTCTCTCTCTCTCTCTCTCTCTCTCTCTCTCTCTCTCTCTCTCTCTCTCTCTCTCTCTCTCTCTCTCTCTCTCTCTCTCTCTCTCTCTCTCTCTCTCTCTCTCTATATATATATATATATATATATATATATATATATATATATATATATATATATATATATATATATATATATATATATATATATATATATATATATATATATATATACTAATATATATACAAGCCTTTAATTTCTTCTACTTTACGACGAACTCCTTTTGTTTATAGAAATGTGAAAGCAGTAACTGAAATAGTAACTGTCAGTGTCGAATTTAAATGTTCATTAGTTAGTCTCGATCTTTATTTTAATCTGTTAATTAATGTGGAGTTGAAGGAAAAAAATTCCCAAAAGGATGTTCCAAATCTCGACATCATCCTTAATACTAAATTCATTAAATTTGGATAATTCTTTTCTAAAAATTTAAAGAACTCAAAAAAAAAAAAAAAAAAAAAAAAAAAAAAAAAAAAAAAAAAAAAAAAAAAAACTTTTAAAAAACAATCTAAGAGTTTGAAGACTTTGTAGGTCACATGTTTGACATCCTTTCTCTAAATATAATACAATGAATCATCACAAAACTGACTGACGTCTAATAGAAAAACTCCAAAAATACTCCCAAAGTATTGATAATCCTACAGAATTTTTACGATACTCTAAAAAAATTTATCGCATTATAAAATGAAAAACAAAACCAATGAACTTAATCTTAATTAAAATGTATCAAATTCAAGTCTGGCAAAATATATATATATATATATATATATATATATATATATATATATATATATATATATATATATATATATATATATATATATATATATATATATATATATATATATATATATATATATATATATATATATATATATCTGTTCGGGGGATTCAAACCTGGGCCTAAAAGATGGAAGTCCGTTGTGCTAACCACTATACCACCGATGGTTCAAAAGGAAACTATTCGGAACTTCTACTGACATATCGTCTAGTGAAAAGCTCGCGAATGTCTCCCCGACCACAACTTGGGCGAAGGGTTAGCTTGGCCAAGGTTCTTATCCGAAGTACACAGTACATTTGTTATTAATTCATTAGCCACTATTATCGTGGAATTAATATGTATAATACATATAACTGCTCGGGGATTCGAACCTGGGCCTAAAAGATGGAAGTCCGTTGTGCTAACCGCTATGCCCAGGTTCGAATCCCCGAGCAGTTATATGTATTATACATATTAATTCCACGATAATAGTGGCTAATGAATTAATAACAAATGTACTGCGTACTTCGGATAAGAACCTTGGCCAAGCTAACCCTACACCCAAGTTGTGGTCGGGGAGACATTCGCGAGCTTTTCACTAGACGATATGTCAGTAGAAGTTCCGAATAGTTTCCTTTTGAACCATCGGTGGTATAGCGGTTAGCACAACGGACTTCCATCTTTTAGGCCCAGGTTCGAATCCCCGAGCAGTTATATGTATTATACAAATTCCACGATAATAGTGGCTAATGAATTAATATATATATATATATATATATATATATATATATATATATATATATATATATATATATATATATATATATATATATATATATATATATATATATATGCACTTTTTATCTTCAACTATTCCGAGTATGATAAATATCTGTCCCTGCAAATAAGATTTTTGCTGTCTGTTGTTTTTATAACAGATTGCACTACTGATATATTATCACAGTATACTTGCACAGATCTTCCCTCTATAAAATGTGTGAACTTTTTAAATTATTTAACTATAACTAAAAGTTCTTTGCTAAAAAAACCGAGTAGTTATATTCTGTATTTGACAAGGATGTACTGTAAAACCGTATTGCCTTATTACTATCATTTTCTGAGGATATAAGTACTTCGGAAATTGTCTTATCTGATGCATAGTATATAAAGATAAGAAAGCTTCTGAACTTGGAAATGTTAAAGGTATTGCCATATTGCCAGTTGTAATGCTTGTTTACCTGTCTCAAAAGCTTCTTCTGCTACAATATTCCATCTTACTCTTTTCTGCGAGTATGGTGAGCACTTTAAGTATGACAAGAGTGGTACCATAATACCTGAGAGGACAGGAATGGAGCATTTGAAATAATTTAAACAACCTATGAATCCTCTTAACTGTTTTATTGTTTTCGGCTTAGGGATTCTGGTTACCGCATCAATTCTCTTTGTTTGGTAATAAACTATTTTGCTCAATAACAAACCCTAAATAAGTAACATTTACTTTAGCTATAACGCATTTATCAGGTTTTAACTTGAATCCAAACAGTGAAAGCCTATGGAAATTAAGCATTTAAGAGGCGTAGATCAGCAACAATTCTTGTTCCACCATTTTTTTTAAGCACAAATATTGGAAAATTCCATTCTGAATTTGCTGGTACAAGAACGCCTTTTGTTAGCAAATTATGTATTTCATCTTTTGCATTGTGATGTTGAGCCAAATGGTAAAAACAAGTAGGTATGTGGAGGTAAACACACACAATCTGAACTTCTTTAAGAGTGGTGAAGAAAAAGGAAGGCTGGGTTTTATTCTTTTATTTTACATCCAAAAATAAATGGGATTTGGTAAATCAACAACAACAATGTAAAACATGAACCCTGTCTGGAAGGAAAGACAAAGGTACAATAATTTATTTATCCCTATGAATCACACAATCCACATCCCTGACACTATCCCGCAACAGCGCACAAGAATGTGCATTGTGATAATTCACAATGGATAAATGCAAATTTGTAAATAATAAATTGAAAAATAAAAATTTGGAAATATATATATATATATATATATATATATATATATATATATATATATATATATATATATATATATATATATATATATATATATATATATATATATATATATATATATATATATATATATATAATATATATATATATATATAGTGAATAAAAAATATGTATTTTAAGAATAATAAAAATAAACACATAATAATAAAAAGTATTTAAAGTAATGTAGTGACCCTACCTAGCAACTTTACTATCCTGGCAACTAGAGGCTAGTAAGAAATCCTCCTCAGGCTGATGGTAATCAAAAGAGAGCAACAGGCCAAAAGATGATGTTTTGACTGTGAGGGCTACACTGGAGAGCACTGAAGAGAAAGGGAAAGAAGGACATAGAAAAAGAGGAACGCTAGATAAAATCATCTATGATAGCCAATATTTAACACGAGCCACAATAGCAAAATAGGATAAGTAGGCTATGTGAAATAATATCTCCCCTGTGTGGTTAAAATTGACTGTTGAGCTAGATGCAACAGTGGAGAACTGCACTAACAACACCGGCAAAATATGACTGGATTATTACCAATGATAATAACAAAATAAGCACCGTAAAGCCAAAAATATTGCAAGCTTAGGTTAGTGAGTGTCGTTTGTGTCGTAAACGCGCCATAAGGAGACGCCGAACGCGAAAGAGTATGTTTCCGAAAACCACAGTATAAATTTACTATACAGTACGGTGAGGTGAGCCCTGCTAGCTACAGCATATTTATGAAATTTTTTAGGTATTCTTCTTTCTATAATGTTTTTAGCTGGACCTCAACATATATTTAATAAGGCTGGAATCCTCTAATGCCTTCATTTCTTGTTCATTTAAGCTCATACTATCATGTTGAGTATTATTGGTTATTATATCCTGTATATCACCATTATTGTCTTCACTAAAAGTATGAAAGTATTTTTCTAATAACTCTGTGTAATCTGAAGAACAAGGTGGCAATATTGGTTTGTATGTAACAGTACGTAGCAGAGCAGTGTCTTCACAGTATTTTATTTCTTGGGGGAATGGAAGCTTTATTTTACTTACCTCATCAATTATATTTTTGGTATTAAAATCTATTATAAACTTGTTCCTGATTAAAAAATCAATACTTAAAATATCAAATTTTGTTTCTGCGATGTAGAATGTATGTTCATAACTTCTTCGCATTCAGTTTTTCATTGTCCTTTTTCCGTAAACATTTATAGACGTGTTATTTGCTGCAAGAAAATTGCCTATTGGAGCATTTTTACTGTCTTCATCTGAAGCTTTGGGTTGCTATAGAGAGCTCCTGTATCCTAAAGAAAACAATATCTGCTTCTTACGCAATTAATCTTAGTGTTGGTGGCTTATTTATATACTCTTGGGTTAAGCTTAGGCTGATTATTTGGATTCATGCCCATAATATATGAGGTACTTAAAGAAATATTTTTAATATTCCTGATTTGGTAATTAAAATAATCTGTACACTGTACAAAATTGTTAATTTTAACATTACTTTTATTTTTATAACAATTTTGATTTGTTAGCTGCTGAGGTTTTACATTAGATTTGTTTACATTTGAATCAGCTGTTATCTTATTTTGTGGATTTATGTTCTCTGTGGACCCCTCAGGGGGCCCACTCTCCATGTTTCCCGATTTTAATGGCATATTTTGGGAATTATTATCTAAAAATTTACATCCATTCCCCTCACATCTATTTACAGACCTGCCAAAGCGGTAATGTAAATAGCCGTAAGGTCTATTTGGGTTATAATCTCCTCTTGATGTTGATCTGAACCTACGAAAACTTTCATTTCGTGTTTCTGTTGTTTTTCTCGGTTCATTTACCCGTACTTGTAAATCGTAAACTTGTTTTATTAATGTCTGAATGCTTTCCTGCATTTGAGCCATTTCAGTTTGTCAAACAGGCGCAATAGTTGGATATGCAGGCTGGTAAGCAGGATTAACGTATGGATCATTTTCCATCGCTTCTTCTACAATTTCTGCTAATTCTTCTAAGTCCTTTGAGCGTTTTACATGAGTCTTACAGATGTGGCCATTGTAGGAGGCAACTGATGGAATAATATTTCCTTGAGCATCCCAGGTTGTGTCCTATTAATATGATCATATGTATTATGGCCCAATACTTTTTTCAATTTATTTATGAACTGCTTTGAATTTTCAAATCAAATTTTATTCATTGATAGCAACATCTGTACTTGCTGCCAATCTGATAATGTCTTTTTGTTTATAATTATTTCAAATGGATTTGGATCAGAGTGAATAGTATCCGGCACCCACAGATTATTTCTTTGGGTATAAGCCTTGTTACTGTTCGATACTTCACAGAGAATAACATTATTTGCTGTGAAAAAGAATTCTATGTGTTTAAGATGAATTTTAAAAAAGGACCGAATGGAAGCGAGATTAAATAAACATGTTTTTAAGAATACTTTGAATAAATTTGGTACTAATTTTGTTTGTGCCTTAATATTGTTAAATCTCATTGTCATTGTAGGGTGGAAAGTAGAACTGGCTTAATAGCTGTAATTGTTTATGCTCTTCTGTTATTGGTTGTATATACCATTGCCAGCTACTTTTTCTTGTATTATTATTTTGGTAGGGTAAATTGTTGCCTGTGCCTTGAGTGGTTGATTCATGAAGTCTGTAGTTTTAATTATTCAAATCAAAAGACTTTATGCCTTGATTGGGTGAGTTACCATGTTCTGAGAATCCCTGGCTGCCATTTGTGGCAGTGTCTGATGGCACAGAAATAACCACATGACCATTTTATGCCATATTTCTTTGTTTTTATTATACTTCCTTATTAAATTGTTATTGCAGCGAGAAATATCCCATTTCTGACACCACTTTGGGAAGCTGCGAGTATTGGATTTGTAATTTAAACTTTGTTATATCTAAAGTTGACCAAGATCAAGATTCAGCTTCCACTATGATTACTTTATACATAAGTATTACAAGACAATCAAAATCACTGCAACATTTAACAATTTATTCTAATATATCAGGAAAATATTCTATAAGATTTTGTATAATAAACCACTCAAATATTAAGGCACAAACAAAATTAGTACCAAATTTATTCAAAGTATTCTTAAAAACATGTTTATTTAATCTCGGTTCCACTCTGTCCTTTTTTAAAATTCATCTAACCGAAAAAACACCTCAAACCATAGTTGCCAGTTGAAGTTTCCAAATAAAATTTAACAAATAATATTTAAAATAATATTCAACTTATGAAATCAAATAAAATACATTTACAATAAAATAAATAAAATAAAAAAAAATTAAAAAAAAAAAATATAATAATATATATATATATATATATATATATATATATATATATATATATATATATATATATATATATATATATATATATATATATATATATATATATATATATATATATATATATATATATATATATATATTTTTTTTTTTTTTTTTTTTTTTTTTTTTTTTTTTTTTTTTTTTTTTACCATATATCCCGCATGAAGCAGGGTGGTTTCGGCTGCAGAAATTATTCATATTCCTGTAACCGTACATGGGAAGGGAGAAATACTGGTTAAGAGGTTTCCCAGCCTCTTGAACCATAATTATGATTAAGCCAATATGTCCAACACTTAACCATATATACTATATATATATATATATATATATTATATATATATATATATATATATATATATATATATATATATATATATATATATATATATATATATATATATATATATATATATATATATTTATATATATATATATATATATATATAGATATATAAATATATATATATATAATATATATATATATATATACCTTCTGGTGGGGAAAGATCAAATGCTTACCAATCACTACAAGCGTTGGGAAATTCTATGAAGAAATTGAAAACTATCAAACTTCGATACAAAGCATTGAAGGTGGGTTTGTCAAAGCAAATTTTTAAAATAGTTAAAGGGAATGAGCTTTTGACTTTATCAGCAGAGCACATGTAAGATTGACCATTGTGTCTAAGCCTGGTGTCAGAGAGATGAAAAGAGAAAAATGGGAGTTTGTAGAATGTCGTGTCCCATCAGTCATTCTCATTGGAAGAAGTATAAGACAGGAGACTAAAAGAGTAGTGTCCATTGTAATTGCGATTATATTGAGGTTGCCACACCAACAGAAAAAGATTATGAGAAAGTTAGTAAGAAATAAATAGCTGATAAGAAAATCCTTTCATTCCACCTTTTCAAGGAGATGTGTGTGAATGAAACTACCCCATTCACGAACGAACAACCATCTTATAAAGAGCAAGCAACTGAAGTGGGTTGAAAGAATTTCAAAATCACCTCACAAAACGAATCTTAGAAACTTGTTTAGAAAGAGATATAATGTGTTCCTTCCAAGATAGTTCTCGAGGAAAAGATACTCCGAAATATTTAGGACAGATAAGAATTTGAGTTGTGTATTTCCGGAGATGTAGTTTTGTGGGATATTGTGTCGAGTAGAAAGATAAAGGAACTGAGTTTTTGAGTAATACTGAAAACAATTATTTTTTCTCTGCTCCATTAAGAAATTCAAGAACGATAAGAGGTTAGTTGCCCCATGGCTACCCTCTTAGCAATAATGAATTGACATTGGGTGGACGAACTTCAAAATGAAAGGAGTAATGGAGCGTATAGTCATCGGTATTGGAGTGGATTAATGATGAAATAATTGAGAGAAAGTCAATTATGAAATACAGAAAAATATTGCGTGACAGAACAGATATCTGGGGAAGTCTATCTACTATTAACAGATTTAAAAGATGAATGGGGAAACTTCTACAACAACTGTTATAGAACGACCGAGAAAGAAATAAGACAGATGACTACAGAGAGAGAGATAGATACCGAAAGAGAGAATTTTAGAAATCAATGTTTTGGGTCGCGTTCTATACAAGACTTTCTGAGATGTGTAGTGCTACAGCAAGACTCACAGAAACGTTTTATATCATATTACCAAGAATCAGATAAAAGAGAAAGAAAATCATTAGTAAAGTGTTCCTTACGAAATACTACACTCCCTCATTAAACCTTTCGAAATAAATTCACTTGATTTTTTTTTATTTAAATTGAATTCAACATTAATTAAAGTAAAATATAAGTAAAAATTCAAAATAAAAATTAAAGTGAATATAAGAACAGGAAGCAACAAACCTAGAGTTTCCAATATTCACTCAAAATTCATATAAGAACATAACTTTCGAATCCAAATCTAGCTAATTTTGTATTTTCTGAATCTGAATCCGAATCAAATTTCGTACTGAAGAGTGGCCAATTAGCCAATTACAAAGATAGTTACGCTGCTAATCTATTTTGATTGAAGCAGATATTCCTTAACTACTATTATATCTAATGTAAGTTAACGTAGCATATGATAACTAGAGCAGAGAACGTTAGACCCTTATGAAGTTAGCTTGCACAGTAAAAATGCAATGAAGCAATACTTCCCCCACAGACTTAGTCAGAAAAATAACCCCATATAACGTAGGCAAAATATATTCTTTCGCTTGTTTTTAAAACCAGTAATTAAAATACAATATCGCTGTGTATATAATGCGGGTGTAAATACGGTAAATGTATCACATGAGCACAGCCAGTAACTATGATATCATACTTTCAGGCCAACTATGATATCATAAATGAATGCATTTTTAGTGTGTGCAGAAATCGCACGAACTTGTTGAATTTGATTAGGTTAATTTAGGATTAAGATTATATCGTTATTCTGAACTGTACCACCTAACCTAACCTAACCTAACCTATCCTCCCTTCCTCTCTTGACTGAATTAATTCTTAGCTAATTTTTTCATTGTTAAGAGTCAATTCTGTCTATTTTTTCGAATAACAGTATTGTTACCATTATTAAATTCCTCAAAGAAGGAAGTGGGTTCTGTCACTGTGTATGTGATAATTTTTTCCTTTTCAAGGAATTGCTTACAAATATTTATTACATAAAAAAAAAATATTTGAAAAAGTATTTTTAAATCTTATATCTATTTGTAAAGTATGAAACTGAAATGGAAATATTAATATTTGTTATTCTGTTGCTCTCTTATTCGCTGCCTTTGAATTGAATGAATTTACTCAAGTTTTACTCAGTAATCAATAAACCCATAAAACTCTTTCCTTTACTCTCAGAAAGATTAGAAATGGAAGTACGGAACACACACACATACACCAACGCACCCATATATATATATATATATATATATATATATATATATATATATATATATATATATATATATATATATATATATATATATATATATATATATATATATATATATATATCAGACTTCGGTTTAAACCAGGTACATATTTTAAAAAACTACTGAACGTACGTAAAAAAGGATTATATTTTTAGAATCCTTGTCGAATTTCAGGTAGGAAAAGTATAAAATGTTTGAAAATAAATAAAAAATAAAAAAAATGGTTTTGTACGACAATTGATGACGATGACGTAACAAACTTAAATTTGGTGTTATACCGAGCATTTGATTACGGGGGGCTCTGCCCCCAGAACCCCCCGACCCGTGAGTGATGATGATACTGTAGACAACTTTTCCTGTCGACGATTTGGGGTATTTCCCATTTTTTCCAATTTCGAAAAAATTGAAAAAAAACGGACATTGCCAGACGTACGATTCTCGCGAGAGTTAAAAATAAGTAAACTTTACTTATATAAACTTTATTATTATAAGAATTTATTTTTTATTTCCCAATTTTTCCTACCTGAAATTCGACAAGGATTCCAAAAATATAATCCTTTTTTACGTAAATTCAGTAGTTTTTTAAATATGTACCTGGTTGAAACCGAAGTCTGGCCATATATATATATATATATATATATATATATATATATATATATATATATATATATATATATATATATATATATATATATATATATATATATATTTATATATATATATATATATATAATATATATATATATATATATATATATATATATATATAATATATATACTTGGTAGCTATTTAAGCACTTCCTTTTGATTTTAGTGCCAAATTAAAATGCAAACTATAAAATAATTTCGTAGAAAGAATATTACAGTCCTATTTATTCCTCCCTTTTAATATAAGAATGTTGAATTTTTATCTCTAAGTCTGCAAAATAGTATGTTTCAAGGTCAATATTTTCCCAATGGAACAATTTGATTCGAATTCTGTGGTTTTATCAACGATAAATTGACACTCACTATTTTTTAAAATCTGTTTCCTTGTCTTTTCTTACAGACATTTAATTAACCTTTTGTTTCCTTTATAACGGTGGGAAATAATGAAAGGAAAGTTATCTAAAATTCGCAAAAATTCTTACAACAATTTTACGAGTCTTCAAAATCTCTTCTTTTCTTAATTTCTCATTTTACTTTTTCAATGCGTGTTTATTTCACAAGAAAAAATGAATAATTATAATTTTTTATGAACTACATTTTCATGATATATTCATACATCAAAAGAGTTTCGACCATCGGTTTTAGTTTCATTATTGAAATAGCACGTGACCTCTTTATAAATATGTTTTAAGACATTTAATTTTAATGTATTGAAGAACGCACAAAAAAAATCACCGTTACAGTTTGGTTTCAATTAGTCTAACCTTTCTTTTGGCGATCAATTTGGTCGCTATTATTTTTTTATTATCCTTTGGCGATTTTTGATATTTTGGAAACTGATTTTTTAACGCTTCATTTATCTTCTTCTTCTCCTCCTCCTCCTCACTAGTTCCCTTTCCTATGTAAGTTATGTTCCCTGCCAAACGTACGAAGCTTCTCTCGGAATTAAATTTTTAAAATTTTGTAAAATTTAGACTTTTTAAAACTAATTATATTAACGTTTTACTATTAAATTTATTTATTAATGTAAATTCCCAACGGGCTACTGAAAAAGTAAAAAACAAAAACAATCCATTCATGACATTAGAAACGATATATATATATATAATATATATATATAATATATATATATATATTATATATATATATATATATATATATATATATATATATATATATATATATATATATATATATATATATATATATATATATATATATATATATATATAGGTCAGACTGCACTTTGGTCCCCTTAAATATCTCAAAAAGTACTAAACCTACGTAAAAAACGATAACATTTTTGGAATCCTTGAAGGATTTTGATAAAGAAAATAATAAAAGTTGTGAAAAAAAAGTAAAAAAAAAAAAAAAAATTCGGTTTTTGAATAAAAAATGTACGATAAGTTGATAATTGATGACGTAACAAACGACAACTGATGACATAACAAAGTTAAATTTGGTGTTATACCGAGGATTTATCTACGGGGGGCTCTGACCCCCGTACCCCCCGATCCGTGAATGATGATGATATTGTCTACTACTTTTCCTGTAGACGATTTGGGGTATATCCCATTTTTTCCAATTTCGGAAAAATTGAAAAAAAAAAAAAAAAAACGTTTTTTTTTTTTTTTTTTTTTTTTTTTTTTTTTTTTTTTTTTTTTTTTTTTTTTTTTTTTTTTTTTTTTTTTTTTTTTTTTTTAAGAATTTATTTTTTATTTCCCAATTTTTCCTTATCAAAATTCTTCAACGGTTCCAAAAATGTTATCGTTTTTTACGTAGGTTTAGTACTTTTTGAGATATTTAAGGGGACCAAAGTGCAGTCTGGCCCATATATATATATATATATATATATATATATATATATATATATATATATATATATATATATATATATATATATATATATATATATATATATATATATATATATATATATATATATATATATATATATATATATGAGAAGTTAGGCTACATCAGAGTTAGTTTAAGGTATTTAACATTAGGCTAGTTTTATGCAAAATTAAAATGCGATTTTCTTTTCTAAAGAGTAAAAGCAAAGTTTACCCTGGAAAAAGTAAATAAATGTGGAAAATTTCTTGAAAAAACTCCGTTTCGCCAGACAGACAACATTTCATTTTTATCTAGTGTACTATTTCCTCAAAATAATAATAATAATAATAATAATAATACATTCGCGGATGCGACACAAATTTATTTTGCTCTTCCAAATTAACAAATGTTTAACTTTCCGTCCTGATGAGCTTGTCTCCTATCCTTGAGGCAAAACATTCAATTTTAGGCTTCAGCTTCGCAAAATAATAATAATAATAATAATAATAATAATAATAATAATAATAATAATAATAATAATAATAATAATAATTATTATTATTATTATTATTATTATTATTATTATTATTATTATTATTATTATTATTATTATTATTATTATTATTATTATTATTATTATTATTATTATTATTATTATTATTATTATTATTATTATTATTATTATTGTAGTGTGTTGTTTCCTTTAAAGGTCGAAAGTTCACTCTTCGTCACGAAAACGAGCTCCTCATTTTAAATATTAAGCAATACATAGTCGTACACGAAGCCTACATACAAATTTATTAATAATAATAAAATGTGTTAATTAATGTAAATTGTTAATATTTGATCTACTTGTTTTATTTAAATGCAATTAACGATTAATAGTTTAATTATTGAATATTTCATTGGAATGGTTCTTTCCTTGAATCAATAAGAAGTTTGATGTTGCAATTTGAAACCGTTAGTTCGTGAATGGTTATTACGTACGACAACGCAATGAGGCTTTCATGTATACATATAGAAGTTAATTTGCATGTGTAGAGTATGTCATACATTTATGTATGTACATATAAAAATACGAATATTTCATTCAAATCAATGGCTTTAATATGTTTATAAACAGTTTCCGAGCCAGGGCAGCGGAACTGCAAGGTTTTGTTTGGAGCGGAACCCAATTACCCCCTCACCCCCCCCCAAAAAAAAAGTTCGAGTTGTGAGCAGTTTGTAACCGGAGAAAAACAAAATTTTTTACTTAAAAATGTAGGGGTTCGGGGATAAGCAGTTTTGAAATAACTGAGTCGGAGGCGGTCATTACAAAATGATAAAACCGGAGTCGGTCGAAATATTTACAGTTCCGAAGCTTTACTTTCAAGTCATCTCTCCGGAGTCTATAAGAGCTACTAAAAATTTTATAGATTTTCAGGAACTATATAAAGGAAAAAAAAGATCAAACCGAGTTTAATTAAGGAAAAAAATGAGGAAGCACTTTCTAACCTTTTTTTTCAGTACCACTGATAAAAAATATTTCTATTCTGCAATGACAAAAGCAATCATATATATATATATATATATATATATATATATATATATATATATATATATATAATATATATATATATATATATATATATATATATATATATATATATATATATATATATATATATATATATATATATATATATATATATATATATATATATATATATATATATATATATATATATATATATATATATATATATATATATATATATATATATATATATATATATATATATATATATATATATATATATATATATATATATATATATATATATATATATATATATATATAGACTGCAATAACCGCAGATTTAAAACACAACTGAAACAACCCAGTATTAAAATAAATAATGGCGAACGTTTTCGGACAGACGTCCCTTATCAAGCCAGAGTTAAAAAGAGTTAAAAAGTTAAAACGGAGACCAGCTCCAAGGAAGGTGATTAAAACAGTGCAATATATATATATATATATATATATATATATATATATATATATATATATATATATATATATAATATATATATATATATATATATATATATATATATATATATATATATATATATGGCAAACGAGAGGTCCAGGGCTCGAGGCCTGGCCGGAGTGAGAAATGTGAGCTGTTTTCTCCTTGCGCTTAGCTCCGAATGACTCAGTCGTTAAACGAGTACATCAGTGGAAGTGCCCTTGCCACTGATGGGAATAATCTCCGGCATCCGCGATAGGCCTGGCCCAGCCAGCGGTATTCGCCGTGGGCCCGTGAAACCCTAGGATCTTCCTCGAAAGATCCCACTGACAGGACGATAGTCCTTCCTGGGGGGATGAAGATTATTATTATTTATTATTTATATATTTCTCATGATCCAGCTAGTGAACTCGCTTACCAATTTTCTATTCAGAACAACCTTGAACAGTTGGTACATCTCCCTACCCAATATCCCTGACAGTCTTGGTGATGAACCCAACATACTTAATCTTTTCCTTACTTCTTATCCTTCTCCTTACACTGTTAAACTCTTTCCTCCTCTGGGTTCATCCGATCACCTTCTTATCTCTGTATCTTGTCCTGTCTCTTCAAGTCTCTTTATTTAAAACAACAATTAATGCAACACTAATTGCACAAAGTTAAAAGAACAAGCTTTCGCTCCTCTTTGGAGCCTATTTATGGTCGAAATAATGTGACTGTCTTGTTAAAGATGCCTCGTGTCGTCTGATGTTGTGGTTGGTTGTTGTATATCGTTTTGTAGAAAGGAAAACGGAGCATCTCCTTTCTACAAAACGATATACAACAACCAACCACAACATCAGACGACACGAGGCATCTTTAGAAAGACAGTCACATTATTTCGACCTGAAAGAGGCTCCAAAGAGGAATGAAATCTTGTTCTTTTAACTTTGTGCAATTAGTGTTGCATTAATTGTTGTTTTATGGTGTTTTAAATAAAGTGTGATCTTTCATCCAGCATTGGCTAACCTAGGGTTTAATAAACAAATAAAATATACAAATTGAGTGACCAAAACTCTAATACTTTAATAATATATATATATATATATATATATATATATATATATATATATATATATATATATATATATATATATATATATATATATATATATATATATATATATATATATATATATATATATATTTGGCACCTTCAGTAGGTAAAAGACAATAGATTATTTATTTTAGCCACAGTTGGGGAAAGTTCAAAAACCCGGTTCAAATTAAAAGCCAATATGCCCAACACACGGACACACGGAAATTGAAAGTGTGCAAGTCAAAAGAAGTTGGACAAACAGATAAAGGGACTTTACAATGGAGTACAAGTAAGTCAGAGAATAACACTTAAATATGAGGTCAGAATTAGACAAAGAAAGGATGTGACTGTGTGGAAAGATGATATCAAAAGAAGAGATATAAGACTGGAGAATTTAAAATCCTACGATTGCATTCCTTTAGTGTGGTTTGTATTTAACCATCCCAAATATGTGAGGTATACTCCATACGAGTGCAAGAAACATCCACACTGAGAGCAAGAAACAGAAGTCATAAGAAAATGTTCGGAAGGTGCATCAGAAGACTCAAACTCTTAGAAGTTTATCTAGTGAAAGAGATAATATGATCTTTCCAAGAAAGATCACGAAAAAAAGGAACTCCAAGAATATAAAGATCATAAGAAGGTTTGATTTGTGTTCGAAGATTGTAATTTTGTGGGTTCTGAGATTTTAATAACGATCATCTATATTATGCCCCAATTATAAATTCGAGAAAAACTGTTAGTTACTCCAAGGCCACCCTCTTATTTGCTGCTTACTGAAAGGAGTAACGAAGGATGGAGTCATCTTCATAGGAGTGGATAAGTGACGAAGTAAAAGAGAAAAGGTTATTTATGAAAAGCAGAAACGAGAACAATGGGTAGAACAAAACCTTGAGGAACACCACTGTTGGTAGGTTTAAAGGATAAATAGTGGTCATCTACAACAGATGCAATAGAACTACTGGATTGAAAATCAGGGGGATGGGTATATATATCGAAAGAGGGAAGTCAAGAAATCAAAATTTGTGTCAGACTCAATTGATAACTGGGGACCCAGTGCCAATGCCACTCAAGACACAACTCAAGGAAAATTGACCACATGCCACCTAGAAGGATTCACTAAAATACCGAAAAACAGATTACCAATTTTTGCCAGACAGAAAATATAGAAGATAACCAGTAGAGTGATCCTTACTAAAAGTATGATAGCAATCTGAGATAAAATCAAAAGATTTATGCAAGATGTTCCCAAATCTTTGTTATAGATAACTTCGAATACTTTGGAAAGAGCAGAGGTTAAAACAATAGGACGATAGTTGAAGGTTAAGAAGGGGTTTTCCTTCTTCGGCATAGGCTGATTGAGTTCACGCTTCCAGCTGGTGGGAAAAGTTGAATTGAGGCAGAAACTAAACAATTTATATATATATATATATATATATATATATATATATATATATATATATATATATATATATATATATATATATATATATATATATATATATATATATATATATATATATATATATATATATATATATATAATATATATATATATATATATATATATATATATATATATATATATATATATATATATATATATATATATATACTGTCTTACTGTCCTCCCCTAGGAAGGTCGGGGTCCAGGAAGCCGCGACCTGTCAGTGGACTCAGCAGTCTTCTCCACTCATCTCTGTCTTCCCATATTCTTCTTCCCTGTATTTCCTCCATCGTGGGCACCCCCAATCTTCTCAACGCATCCTGAACCGATTCCCTCCATTTCTTCCTAGGTCTGCCCCTTGGCCTTCTTCCATTTGGCGTCCAAATTCCATCTTCTCTTCGCAATTCTATTTTCCGGCATCCTTTCCAGATGACCCCACCACCTCAACCTCGCCATATCTATCCTCCTCAACACCGGTACCACTCCCACCTCTTGTCTCACCCTCTCGTTCCTTATCCTATTTCTTCTGGTTTTTCCAATCATAGCTCTCAGCATCCTCATCCCTGTTGCTTGTATCCTACTTTCATGTCTTCTAGTAGTGCACCATGTTTCTGCTCCATACATCATTATTGGTGTCAACACATTTTCGTAAATTACTCTTTTTACCTCCAACCCCATATGTTGATCCTTCAGCAGCAGGTACACAGCTCCTGCTGCTCTCCCTAACTGTACTATTCTATGTGCAATCTCCGCATCATTTCCCCCATCCTCCGTATACACTCCTCCCAGGTATTTAACCTCTTTTACCTTCCCCAAGATCTCTCCATCTAGCTCAAACTCCCACTCCTCCTCCTCCTCCTCTCCCTCTCTACCCATTATCATCACCTCAGTTTTCTCCGTATTTACCTGCAATCCTCTTTCCCTTAGTTTCTCTGTTAAGTTACTCACTATTCTCTCTAAACCCTCTCTATTCTCACCCCATAGTGCCAAATCATCAGCATAGGCCATGATGTCTCCTCCCAGGTTTCTCATATCCTCTCTCACCTCACCTATAATTTTATCCATATAAGCAATGAATAATAAAGGTGATAAAACACTTCCCTGCTTAACTCCTTTGTCCACCTCAAACCATCTATCGTTTTTAAACCCCGTCCTTACATTACATTTTGACACTTTATACATATTTTTCAGTGCCTTGCATAATCCTCTGTTTACTCCATAACCTTCCTCCAAGACCTCCCACAGTCTCCTCCTAGGTACTGTATCGAATGCTTTTCTTAGGTCGACAAACACTACATAGGCCCTTCTGTTGTATTCATACATTTTCTCACCTATCTGTCTCAGTACAAACATCAAGTCTGTTGTGCTTCTTCCTCTTCTAAAACCGTATTGCTCCTCTTCCAGTTGTGGCTCTATGATATCTTTCAATCTCCTCTCTAACACTCGTTCGTATAACTTTGCCGTGTGATCCATTATAGATATTCCCCTATAGTTCTTGCACTCTCCAGTGTCTCCTTTCTGTTTATATATTGGGATGATGATTGTTTTTTCCCAATTTTCTGTAACTTCCTTCCTCCTCCAGCACTCATTTAAGAGCTCTAGCACCTTCTCCTGCAATTCCTCACCTCCCTCTCTTATCAGCTCTACCACCAAGCCATCCTCCCCTGGTGCCTTATCATTTTTCATCCCCCTCATGGCCATTTTCAACTCCTCCTCAGTAATCTCATCCCTCTCTCTCCCCACCACGGCCTCCTCCTCTACCTCCTCCTCCTCCTCCGCTCTTTCCCCATTCAAAAGCTCTTCGAAATATTCCGACCATCTACTATTTATCTCTTCCATCTCTATCAGGGTTACCCCTTCCTTATTTTTAATATTACTTTGACTTTTCTTCTTCTGAGTCCTGTATGTTCTAGTTATCCTGAATATTTTCTTCCTACTTCCTCCAACATCTTCTTTCAGTTCCTCTGCTATCTTTTTTGCCGCCTCTCTTTTGGCCTTTCTTTTCACTATTTCTGCTCTGTTTCTTGCCTCTACATATTCCTGTCTTGATTGTGCTGTTCTTCTTTTCAACCAACTTCTCATTTTCGTTGTTTTCGTTTTTATCGCCCCTTCCACTTCATCATTCCACCACTTCGTATGTCTCTTTTTTGAGCCTCCTACATATCTATATCCCAACTCTTCTCCAGCAGCTTCCATCACCTTTTCCTGCAATCCCATAAAGACCTCTTCCCTGTTCATTCCTTCTATTTTCTCCCTCACCCTATCTCTGTAAGCATTTCTCTTATTCTGCTCCTTCAAGGAATCGATCTTAATTAGCTTTCTTTTTTCCAAAACATTTTTCTTCTCCAGTCTAATCCTCGTATCTACCACCAGCAATCTATGGTCCGAGTCCATCGACTCTCCGGGCATAACCTTAACATTTAATATAATTCTTTTATCTGATGATATTATGTAATCTATAACTGATTTTTGATCAAACTCTCCTGTATTGTTGTTCCACCTGTACCTGGTGTATATATGTGCCATTCTGTGTTCGAAAAAGGTGTTCATAATTTTAAGATTCTTCCTCATACAGAAATCCAACAATCTTTCCCCCTCCACATTTCTTTCCTCCTCTCCAAAATTTCCCACAACCTCCTCCACCTCACTTCTCTTTCCCACTCTCGTATTGAAATCACCGATCAAAAGGCACACACTATTTTCTTCCTGTTTCAAACCAACCCACCTCTCCATCAGATCCATAAACTCTTCCTTCTCCTCATCTGTGTGTCCCTGTTGGGGGGCATACACTTGGAACACATGGTAATTTTTCTTCCCAATTCTTAAACTGCATATCATTAATCTCTCAGTTATAACCTCGACCCCAACTATATATGAGCTCAACCTTGGTCCCACCACGAATCCAACACCGTGTTTCCTAAAACCCTCTTCCACTCCTCTGTACATCAACACATAACCGCCTCCTATATCTCTTGCTTCCTCCATCCCTCTCATTCACAACTCTGCCATCCCAAGCAGATGAATCCTTCTCCTCTCCATCATTCTCACAATCTCCTCCTCCTTATTCTCATACGTCGCTACATTCAACGTTGCACATCTAAATTTCTTAAGAGTGTCCAGATTCGTAGTCTATTTTCGGTGCCTAGTTCTTAACCTATTAAATCTGTTCTGTTCCAAGGCTGAGTCTTGGGTATTGCAAGCAGGTAATGTCGGGCAGTGGCTTGCTAAGCCTATCCTGCCCCAACCATGAGCTCCGTTTGCCGAAGGAAGGAATATTCCTTCCCTCGTTACCAGGGTGTACGACGAGGACGTGGAGCTGGATTTTACACCCCATATATATATATATATATATATATATATATATATATATATATATATATATATATATATATATATATATATATATATATATATATATATATATATATATATATATATATATATATATATATATATATATATATATATATATATATATATATATATATATATATATATATATATATATATATATATATATATATATATATATATATATATATATATATATATATATATATATATATATATATATATATATATATATATATATATATATATATATATATATATATATATATATATATATATATATATATATATATATATATATATATATATATATATATATATATATATATATATATATATATATATATATATATATATATATATATATATATATATATATATATATATATATAGGGATAGTAAGTATCGGTAGGTATCGGTATCGGCAAGTATCGGCATATTTTCCGATACCGGTATCGTATCGGTATCGGTATCGGTATCGCTTTTCAGTATCGGTATCGGTATCGGCAAAATTTTTGGATAAGAGTAAAGTATCGGTATCGGTATCGGTATCGGTATTGTAGTATCGGCATATTTTCCGACCGGTATCGGTATCTGGTAATTTTTAGGTATCGGTATCGGTATCGGTATCGGTAAAAATTTGGGTATCGCTCCATCCCTATATATATATATATATATATATAATATATATATATATATATATATATATATATATATATATATATATATATATATATATATATATATATATATATATATATATATATATATATATATATATATATATTATAGGGGGATAAGCTTGCTGAGTGTAGTAGGAAAAATTTATGGGAAAGTTTTGGTAGCGAAAGTGAAAGAATTGACAAGAGAGAGAGTGGGGGAGGAACAGGGAGGTTTTAGAGAAGGTAGGGGATGTGTGGATCAGGTGTTTACATTGAGAATGATTGGAGAGAAATTGCGTGAGAAAGATAGAGTGGGGTATGTATGTTTCATGGATTTGGAAAGGGCGTATGATAGAGTTTGTAGGAGGAAATTGTTTGAGGTTCTAAGGGAGGGGGGAGTGAGAGGTAGATTATTGAATGGAATTAAATCATTTTATGAGAACTGTAGAGCGAGGGTGAGGGTGAGGAGGGAACTGTCTGATTGGTTTAACGTTGGAGTTGGCTTGAGGCAGGGGTGTGTTATGTCTCCGTGGCTCTTTAATGTGTTAATGGATGGCGTTGTTAGGGGGATGGAGAGGGAAGGGAAGGGTATTAGGTTGAGAAGTAGAGAGGGGGAATGGGAGGTAAATGTCTTGTTGTTTGCGGATGATGCGGTGTTAGTTGGCAGGAATCTGGGGAGAAGCTTGAGGAATGTTGGTGAAAGAGTTTGTGAGGGAATGTGCGTCAAAGGGATTAAGGGTAAACTCGGCAAAGAGTAAAGTGATGAGGATTGGGGGCGGGGATGAGGCAATAAGAGGGGAGGAATGGGAGGGTGTTGAGGTGGGGGAGTGAAATTTGAGGAGGTGGAAGAGTTTAAATATCTGGGAATGCTTGTGGAGGGGAAAGGGGAATGGATGGGGAAATAAAGAATAGAGTGATGGAAGGAATGAAAGTGATGGGGGGACTGAGGAAGTATGGAAGAAGGGGAGATTATCAAAGGAATAAAGGTAAGAATGTTTGAGAGTATGTGTCTGCCATCTGCAATGTATGGGTGCGAAACATGGGTGATGAATGCTCAGATTAGGAAAAGATTAGAAGTTTTTGAAATGAAAGGACTGAGGGCTATATGTGGGTTAAGGAGGGTAGATAGAATCAGGAATGAAAGAATAAGAGAGATGTGCGGATGGAAGAGGGGAATAGTGGGCAGAGCGGAAGAGGGTGTATTAAGATGGTTTGGACATATGTGCAGAATGGATGAGAATGGGATGGTGGGTAGAGTCATGAGATCCGAGGTAGAGGGAGGAAGGGGGAGGGGAAGGCCGAGGATGAGGTGGATGGATGGGGTGAGGGAGATATTGGGGGGAAGAGGTTTGAATGTGGACGAAGGTAGGAGAGTTGCGGAGGACAGAGTGAGATGGAGGGCAGTGGTGAGGGGGGAGGGGAGATAGAGTGTAGATGTGTGGGTGTAAGCGAACTGTGACGGGCACCACCCCACGTGAGTGGGAAGGGTGAAGGGTAAAATAAAAAAAATAAAATATAATATATATATATATATATATATATATATATATATATATATATATATATATATATATATATATATATATATATATATATATATATATATATATATATATATATATATATATATATATATATACGTGATTGACTCACGTGCTTGAGGGCGCCGGTTCGATCCCACTTCGGGATCCTAGGTATATACTACCTAGAAAGTTCCTCTCCTCGAATAGGGCAATGCCCGTGAGATGTGAATTTTTAATAAAAAATATATTATATATATATATATATATATATATATATATATATTATATATATATATATATATATATATATATATATATATATATATATATATATATATATATATGTGTGTGTGTGTGTGTATGTGTGTGTCTCCTCTGGTGGGCAAAAGCCGGAGGCCTACCATTATCTACCAGAGTAAGGGAACAGTCGGAAATCTGGTCGCTAATGGCCGACGTGACCCAATACACGGCGTTTAAAAGTGTGCAAGTCAAAGGAAGTTGGGAAAACAGATAAAGGGAGTTTTTTCCAGACTTTACCAGTAGAGTACATGTAATATTGAGCATAACGGTTAAGTCTGGGGTCGGAGAGTTGGACAGAGAAAGGATGAGACTGTGTAGAAAGTCGTGTCGCACGTGCCCTTCTCATTGGAGGAGGTATGCGCCATGATAGTTCAGAAGAGCAGTGTCCGTTGTAATAGCGATAACATAGAGAGAGTGACGGAACAATTCATCGGGAAGAAAGAAATTGGAGAGTTAGTAAAAGCAAAATAGTTTATAAGACGAAAAGCCCTAGACTCCACCTTTTCGAGAAGAGCTGTATGTGTGGAACCACCTCAGATGTGTGAGGCGTACACCATACAGGGGCGAACAACACCTCTATAAAGCAAGCAATTGTGGTTTAGAAAGAGAAGTAATGTTATGAAGGTTTGAGTTGTGTTTTCAAAGAAGATATCATAGTTGTGTGGAAGATTGTATCGAGTAGAAAGATGGAGGTATTGAGGTTTTGAGGCATTGAAAGCGACCATGTTTTCTGTGCTCCAATTTGAAATACGAGAAAGATCAGAGGTCAGTTGTTCCTAGGCCATCCTTCTTGAATCTATTAACTGCTGTTGGGATGAGCTTCTTTCGAAGTGAAAGGAGTAATGAAGGGTGGGTTATCGGCATAGGAGTGTATAGGAGACGAAGTAATAGAGAAGGTCAGTGATAAAATTAGAAAAAGAGTTGTGATAGCACTGATCCATGAGGAATATCACTATTTGTAGATTTATAGGAAGAACGGTGGCGTATTCAACAGCTGCTATAGAACGACCGGAAAAGAAATTAGAAAGCAAGTCACAGAGAGAAGGATAGATTTCGAAAGAGGAAAGTTTGAAAATCAAAACTTTGAGCCAGACTTTATCGAAAGCTTTTGATATGTCTAGTGCCACTGCAAAAGATTCACCGAAACCCAGAAGAGCGGAGTACCAAGAGTCAGAAAGTAGGGAAAGAAGATCACCAGTAGAACGTTCTTTACGAAAGCCATACTGGCGATCAGAGATAAGATTAGAAGAATTAAGGTGTTTCCAAATCTTCCTTTTAAGGATAGATTCGAAAACTTCAGTAAGAACGGAAGTTAAAGAAAAAGGACGATAGTTAGAGGATTGGGAGAAGTCCCCTTCTTCGGCACAGGTTGAATGAGCGCACTTTTCAAGCAAGAAGGGAAGGTCGAAGTGGAGAGACAGAGACGAAATAGTTTACCAAGGCAGAGTGCAAGCTCAGAAGTACAAGTTTTGAGAACCTCAGGAAGATTACTATCAGAACCATACGACTTCTTAGTGTTAAGCTCAGAAAGAGCAGAAATTACATCTTTAGAAGATTTTACAATGTTAGGCATTAATGAGTTGGAGGGGGTTGAAGGAGTAAGAATAGCTCCAGAATCGTCTAAGGTAAAGTTAGAGGCAAAAGTTTGAGCGAAGAGTTCAGCTTTAGTAAAAAAGTAAAATGACAGTTGTGCCAT
>SEYY01022420.1:0-7500 GCA_009176605.1 Armadillidium nasatum
CATTGAAGTGGTCTTTTAAGATTTAACTCCAACAGTGTGATTATTCCATTCTTGTTACCCGTATTCACAGGAGTTCCATCGCAAATCACTGCTCTTAAAGTCTCTGTAGATCTTGTTCGTTCAATAATACCCAGAATTTCATTAAATACATCTGGAGATCTTCCTGAGTTAGGACTAACGTGATCGATGTAACATGCATCTGGAAATGACACTAGCACGTAATGTTCTTCTCTAACTTTTCTACGCACACCTCCAGTATCGACAAGTGTTTCATCTATTTTTCCATCGAAACCAATGCAGACCATACCTCTGTGTTGCAGCAAATGCTTCTCTGACTGTTTGTCTCTCCAGTATTTTCTTTGGCGTTGTAACTTACTTGGATCAACAACGTTTTTTGGTGACACAAGTCCGAGGTCCTTGAGGGCAGCATTAACTATGAGACATGCATCTCTATTGCTCACATTTGTCCTCTCTAATGCTTTACACAACTCAGGATACTGGTTTCTATTTTGAGGGTGACATTCTTCCATTTCTTCTGATTCTAAGGAAAATGATTCTTCTAGCACATCACTCTCACTGCCTGATAATTCAACTGAACTTACACATTTTTGCGTATCTTTGTGTCTCATCTTACTTTCAAATGTCAACCGTTTCCTTTTCCTTTCCTGAAGTTTCATGTTTTTCTCTGTTCTTTCCTTGTCCACATTTCCTATTATCATGCGTCTTGAAGTGTTTTGATCAAGCCAAAATTGCCATTCCAATACAGGGATTTTCTTTTCATTGGGACATTGACATTGATTACGTTCAACTATACCATTATGAACACACTTGCACGCGCTAATGTCGAAGAGACAAGAAAATGATTTTATTTTATCTTGATATTTTTGAGAAGATTGTTTATTTCTTGAATATTTCATCAAATCATTGACATTCACTATTAGTCTCTTCACTTTCACTATAACACTTTCAAATTCTATTGTTGGAATGCCTGCTTTATTGTATATGCCTTTAACTTCTGTTGCCACTAACTTTGCTAGATGAGTAACACTGGCATCTTTGTTGACTACTTGATGGAACTTGTAGGCTCTAAAAACATCCTCAGCCAGTGGTAGCTGATTTTCGACAAGTGGTTGTGGATAACCGAATATTGCATGCCTGTCTTTATGCCTTGTTGCACATGCCATGATACGTCTTGCAATAATAGTAATAAACACTGCACCCACAGGACTTATCTCAAACGTCGAATAGTCTGGATCTGAAATGAGACAAAAATAGCTCTCAATTAGTATTAAAACCAAATTTTGAAGAACAAAGCATATAAAATTCATAACTTAAGAACTTGAAATATACAAAGATTGGACTATTATCTAAAAGTTTTAGACACGGAATTTTGATATTTTAAGTTTTGTGCTCAGCGTTGTCAAATTTCCAAACCCATTTTTTTTTTTTTTAATTTTAAAATGAAAAATTGCGGTAATTTTTTTTCTATTCAAGCGAAGTGAGTGAAATTTTCAGAGCTTATGTAGTCGGGGGAGATGCATATTTCTTACTTAGATAACTTCTTTGTATTTTTTATTAGTTTTGGATTTTTTCTTGAACCAAATTTAAAAACAAAAAAATTTTTAAAAAATTTTCTTTAGAGTATACAAAAAAATTATCTAAGTAAAAAAGATGCATCTTGCCAAACTATATAAGCCTTGAAAATTTGATGTTGATAAGATGAGTAGAAAAAAAAATATATCAAAATATATCAGCCCCAAGCAAAAATAGCCGAAATACCCAAAAATTGGTGCCGGCCCTTAAAAAAATTAAAGTTGGGCCCCCTAAACATTGAGTAAATGCAAAATGATTTTTTGTCCCACTACAGGGAAGCCAAGGAGCACCAATTTGACCATGTTTGGTTATCCCACAAAAATTCAACCCAGCTTAATATATATATATATATATATATATATATATATATATATATATATATATATATATATATATATATATATATATATATATATATATATATATATATATATATATATTATATTTTAGAAATTATCGAATTCCTAGGAAACATTATGAAATAAAATAAATTCTCATAATAATAAAGTTTATATAAGTAAAGTTTACTTTTTATTACCTCTCGATAGAATCTTACGTCTGCCAACGTCCCTTTTTTTTATTAAATTTTTCCGAAATTTGAATAACTAAAATTTGGCTAATGACTAACAAAATTGTAAATAGATTTAAATATATATATATATATATATATATATATATATATATATATATATATATATATATATATATATATATATATATATATATATATATATATATATATATATATATATATATATATATATATATATATATATATATATATATATATATATATATATATATATATATATATATATATATATATGGTGTAATACATCAGTTAGGCTGTATACGGTGGCCATCTCCGGTCGTTCAGGTTACATAAAGTCGAATTAGGTTTCTTCTTTCATCAGTTATCCTACACAATCATGTTTTTGTTTTTATTATTTATTTATTTGCAAATATTTTACACTTTTCCTAACTGAAATTCGACAAGGATTCTAAAAATATAATTCTTTTTTACGTACGTTAAGTAGTTTTTTAAATATGTAGCTAGCTCAAACTGAAGTCTGACCTATATATATATATATATATATATATATATATATATATATATATATATATATATATATATATATATATATATATATATATATATATATATATATATATTATTTAAAGTCATATATTTAAATATATTAAACTCAAAATCAAATTTACAGAAAGGGATAATTTATTATGGAGGTTTATTTGCCTAATAATAAACACTTGAATATGCAACTTAAATTATGCCACAGTATAAATAAGTAATAAATGCATCGCTATAAAAAGTCTGGATAAAGGTACTTTGAGAGTTTCGACGACGATGACGTAATTTCAGAAAATTGCAGTCTGTGATTGGTCAATTGATATAAATCTGTGAACTTTCATTGGGGAACGTCCAAGCAAGCATAACGTCATTACCGGGTTTCTTCGTTTATTTGTATATGGAAGTAGCAATTTACGTCATAACTTGTGGCAAGAAAAATTATATACTATATATTATATCTATACATTAACTATGTTTACGTAGGAAAATTTGCACTTTTGTTGAGTTTCAGTTTTCTGTTACATAAATCTACGGTTTCTCAAACTATTATTTCAATATATATTATTTCTATTATTTTTAAAAATAATGTTCAGGCCTATCAATAGGAAATTTTTCCTATAATACTACTGGAAGTGTAAGAACATAATGAAAATGCAAAAGGTTTGAAAAAGTGGCCTACACGAAACCTCCACAAAAGGTTCAATTTAAAAAATTGTTTTATCTCATCAGAAAGTACTTGCCCAAGCAACCAAGCAACCAATGAGAAACCCACGTACACCCACTGGTCTACAAAAGAGATACGATTAACGAAAGCCTTCCAGCGATCTCCTAAACTTCAAAAATTGTCCTAACGAACCGTTGGGACAAGTGGCAAAAAATGTCACACTAAAATTTTCAGTAGATAAAAAGACATGTTAAGTATAAGAAAGTCCCTTCACCGATTCATTTCCTAATAAAAAAATAACTAAAAAAATTTGTTGTGACATTTTTCTCACTCGTCCCAACGAATTCGTTAGGACAATTTTTTTCAGTGCATAAAACCTGTTCGACAAAATGATCATTGAGACTAACTTTCCAAAAGAATGATTTCACATACTTACACTGCAAAAATTGTCCTAACGAATCGTTGGGACAAATAGGAAAAATGGCAAAAAAAAAAAAATTTCAGTTATTTTCTTATTACAAAATAAATCGGTGAAGCGACTTTCTTGTGCTTAACATGTCTTTTCTCTATTGAAAATTTAAATATAACATTTTTGTCGCTTGTCCCAACGAATTCGTTAGGACAATTTTTGCAGTGTAGAGACATTGTACATACAAGAGATTAAATCCAGTATTGATCCAATCTCTCAGGGAAATAAAAATATTCAATTCTTTTAGTAGTACTTGGTGACTCTTGGTGACTTTTAGTGAGGACGAAGTTTTTTAGTAAGAGTCTTTAGAAAGGTTAAACTGCTCAATTTATTGAAACAATTTATTGAAAAATAAGGATTTTCCAATTTTATATCAATAATATATAATAATAAATAATCAATAATATTATTATTCTAAAGAGTGCAATAAATAATAACATACAAAATAAAATATAACCTTTCAATAATAATAATAATAATAATAATAATAATAATAATAATAATAATAATAATAATAATAATAATAATAATAATAATAATAATAATAATAATAATAATAATAATAATAATAATAATAATAATAATAATATAATAATAATAATAATAATAATAATAATAATAATAATAATAATAATAATAATAATAATAATAATAATAATAATAATAATAATAATAATAATAATAATAATAATAATAATAATAATAATAATAATAATAATAATAATAATAATAATAATAATAATAATAATAATAATAATAATGTTAATAATAATAATAATAATAATAATAATAATAAATAATAATAATAATAATAATAATAATAGTAATAATAATAATAATAAAAATAGTAATTATAATAAAATAATAATAATAATAATAATAATAATAATAATAATAATAATAATAATAATAATAATAATAATAATAATAATAATAATAATAATAATAATAATAATAATAATAATAAAGAATAATATAATAATAATAATAATAATAATAATAATAATAATAATAATAATAATAATAATAATAATAATAATAATAATAATAATAATAATAATAATAATAATAATAATAATAATAATAATAATAATAATAATAATAATAACATAAATAATAATAATAATAAATAATAATAATAATAATAATAATAATAATAATAATAATAATAATAATAATAATAATAATAATAATAATAATAATTATAATAATAATAATAATAATAATAATAATAATAATAATAATAATAATAATAATAATAATAATAATAATAATAATAATAATAATAATAATAATAATAATAATAATAATAATGTTTATAATAATAATGATAATAATAATAATAATCATCATAATAATAGTAATATAATAATAATAAAAATAGTAAATTATAATAATAATAATAATAATAATAATAATAATAATAATAATAATAATAATAATAATAATAATAATAATAATAATAATAATAATAATAATGATAATAATAAAATTATAGTAATATTAATAATAATAATAATAATAATAATAATAATAATAATAATAATAATAATAATAATAATAATAATAATAATAATAATAATAATAATAATAATAATAATAATGTTTATAATAATAATAATAATATAATAATAATAATAATAATAATAGTAATAATAATAATAAAAATAGTAATTATAAAAATAATAATAATAATAATAATAATAATAATAATAATAATAATAATAATAATAATAATAATAATAATAATAACAAAAAAAATATTAATCATGTTAAATTTTTGAACTGGAAAAGTAAATATATTACAAAATGTGCCCTAATATATCATTATTGTTATTACTATCATTACTATTATTATTATTATTAGTAATAGTAGTAGTAGTACTATTATTATTATTATTTAAGAAATTCATTTTTAGCTTTTGTTTTAATATATTGTATAACTTTAACTTCCACTGGCCAAAAAATTAGCTTTTGTTTTAAGTTAATTTTCTTTAAGTTAATTTTGGAGAATAATTTACCAATTAAATAAAATGAATGATTTTATTCCTTTGCTCAAGCGTTTTGTCTACAAACTTGGAACATCTTCAGAGCTTGAAATTATAGTAGCGAATGAAAATACATAAACAAATTACAATAAAATAAATTTACATAATAATAATTTTGATAAAATATTTCAGATAATATTAAATTTAAGGGACATAATATTGAATTTTATGTTAATGACGGGTCTGTAGCTTTTAATGTAAAAAGCCTCTGCAATTTTTAGTTTTTGGACCACTCGAAGCACGCAGAAATAAGTTGATAAATTTTGAAGTGTTTTTCCGTGTTCTGTATTGAAGTATTCATAATTCTTGTTTGGTTTGAATCTTGTTGATACCCTGTATCTGACAATCTGTAGTTGTGTATCCAATATACGACAAAGTACAGTGATACTAAGGGTCTTGGTACACGACATGATGTCTATCAGACGAGGTATCTCTTGTACATAAAAAGGACGAGAGTCGCTTTGATTTTTAAGATACAATCTAACTGTGATACTTTGGTTGGTTGTAGGTTTGATCTCGGATTTTAATACGTTTCGGAGACACTTTTCCTCCTTATCAAAATCAGCTTAGTTTGAAATTTTAAAATTAGAGTAACAGGGAAATTAAAGAAACTTTTTAATTAATCATTTTAACAATATTTTTAACACTAAATTTTAACAATAATTTAATTTTTATAATTATAATTCATAATTTACAAATTTTTAATTAATTAAAAAAATTAAACAAAGTTCTAAAATTATTATTATTATTATTATTATTATTATTATTATTATTATTATTATTATTATTATTATTATTATTATTATTATTATTATTATTATTATTATTATCATTATTATCATTTTTATGATTCTTTTGAATATGATGACGAAAATAACGATAATAAATTTGAATTAAAGGAAGACTTTCGAAATACGATAATAAAAATAGTCTTTTAAATTTCAAGATAATATAAAAAAATTAAGAATCTTTAAAAATTAAGCAAAAATCTAAAAAAACAAAAACAGAATTCTTAAAAATTAAGCAAAATTCTTTAAAAAATTAAGCAAAATTCTTTAAAAAAAAAATTAAGCAAAATTCTAAAAAATATTTAGAAAACTTTAAAAATTAAGCAAAATTCTAAAAAAAATTAGGCAAAATTCTTAAAAAATTAAGCAAAAATCTTAAAAAATTAAACAAAATTCTAAAAACATTAAGCACAATTCTAAAAAAAATTAAGGAAAAATCTTAAAAAATGAAACAAATTCTTTAAAAATTAAGCAAAAATTGATCAAAATTCTTTAAAAATTAAGCAAAAATCTAAAAAAAAAAAATAATCAAAATTCTAAAAAAAATTTGAAAATTAATTATTCAATTAATGTAAAGGACAGAAGCAGCTCACGTCTAAACAATCATTCACGATAAAAATAAAAAAAAATTTAAAAAAAAAAATTTATTTTAAACCAAAAGAAAATTTAAAAAAAAAGTATTTAAAACAAATTTCTTTAAATTAAAAATATATATATATATATTAATCACAAAAAAATTTTATAAAAAGAAAAAAACTTTTCTTTAAAAGGTTTACTATAATAAATGAGAAAAGTTTTCTTTTCTTTTCATTAGTTAAACTTTAAAGAATCCACGTGACTGTGAAATC
>SEYY01022420.1:15000-32500 GCA_009176605.1 Armadillidium nasatum
CCCGTTTTCCTTTCGTATAAATAGTCCTTTTTATTTTTCCTATTTGTATCCTTTTTATATATTGTATATTATATATTATATTTATATATTATGATTATATATTATATTTATATATTATATTTATATATTATATATTTATTATTATTATATCTATTAAATTATATTATTATTTTATTATTATTATTATTATTATTATTATTATTATTATTATTATTATTATTATTATTATTATTATTATTATTATTATTATTATTATTATTATTATTTTAATAATAATACTATTACATAAGTCAAAAATAGGCCTAAAGATTCGTTGGGACAAGTAGCAAAAATGTCGCAACAAATTTTTTCAGTTAATTTTTTTTTTTTTTAAATAAATTGGTGAAGCGACTTTCTTATGCTTAACATTTCTTTTCTCTATTGGAAATTTTATTGTAACATTTTTTGCCCCTTGTCCCAACGATTCGTTAGGACAATTTTTGCAGTGTACCTTCATTTCTCTCAATTCAGTCATTGTCCATCTAATGACAGTTTATACTCGTCTGATTCTCTCATTCTTTAAGGAGGGGAACACTCTAAGTAGTTTCTCCCAAAAATTCGTATACACCTTCCTTAAATCACAAAAATGGTCCTAATGAATCGTTGGGACAAGTGGCAATAATGTTACAGTAAAACTTTCAATAGAGAAAAGACATGTTAAGCATAAGAAAGTCGCTTCACCGATTTATTTTCTAAAAAAGATAATAACTGAAAAAATTTGTTGTGACATTTATGCCACGTGTCCCAACGATTCATTAGGACAATTTTTGCCGTGTAATACTCCTTAATTCACAAAACTATTCCTAGTAAAGGTATCAATCCAACTCTATCATCTCACCAATCCTTCTCAATTCTCTTCAATCCATTCCCCTTTTCCTCTCAACTGTATACCCTCAATCTATTTCTCAGATATTCCTCTTTCCTATTACTCTAAACCCTCTTTTCTTTTCTTTTTCACCTTTTACAATCTATTCTTCTTTTCTTTTTCACCTTTTACAATCTATTCTTCTATTTCTCAGATATTCCCTTAATCTATTACCCTAAATTCTCTCTTCTTTTCTTTTTCTACTACTTCAATCTATTCTTCTATTTCTCAGATATTCCCTTCATCTATTACCCTAAACTCTCTCTTCGTTTTTTTTTTTCTCCTTCTTTAATGCATTCTTCTATTTCTCAGATATTCCTCTTTCCTATTACTCTAAACCCTCTTTTCTTTTCTTTTTCACCTTTTACAATCTATTCTTCTATTTTTCAGATATTTCCCTCATCTATTACTCTAAACCCTCTCTTCGTTTCATTTCCTCCTTCTTCAGTCTTTCAGTCTATTTTCCTCAATTTTCCTCAATCTTTCTCACAGTCAATCCTTTCTTCTTGTCTCAATCCATTCCATTAAGTCTCCTCCACTTGTCCCCCAATGCCTTCACTCCTTCCAGCCATGAGTAATGAACTTGTGAGAATTTTACGAGGAGATGCAACTTTGCAGCGAAAAAAAAAAAGGAAAAAAAAATGCTTCCTTTACGAATAATAAAACTCTCGTTTTTTTTAATAAGGTAATTTATTTCTATTTTTAAGGAGTTTCTTTGTCCTTGATAAACTCGCTGCCTCAGGACACCTTTCGATTTAGGCGTTGATGGCCTTACTATATACCGAAGGAGCCCCTTCAGTAATATAATGGGAAACTCAATGACGAATAACAAATAAGAAAGGATGGTCATACGTACACGAAATAAATGCTTACATGTATGCATTGTTTATAGGATTCGTGTATACATTCTATCATGGATGAATGAACTGTATAAATGTATTGATATGTATATTTACAATCAAATTCTTACTCTAAGGTAAGCATACTACTTTATTTATAGAATTCATGCAGGTATGTGTGAACATACATAGAAATACATAATGCATTTATATACAAATATTTACTATATACAAGTATACAAGGTGTATGTGAACATACATAAAAATACATAATGTACGTATACATAAAAATATTTACAATATACAAGTATCCAAGGCATATGTGAACATACATAAAAATACATAATGTATATATACATACAAATATTTGTTATATAGAAGTATACAAGGTATATGTGAACATACATAAAAATACATAATGCATATTCACATACAAATATTTACTATATACAAGTAGATGAATATATAAACATCTGAACATACGTAAAAATACATAATGCATATATACATACAAATATTTACTATATACAAGTATATGAATACATAAATATGTAAACATACATAAAAAAAATATTGCCGATATACGTACAAATATTTACTATATACAAGTATTTAAGGTATATGTGAACTTACATAATAATACATAATGCATATACACATATAAATATTTACTATATACAAGTATATGAATACATAAATATGTGAACATACATAAAAATACATAATGCATATATACATACGAATATTTACTATATACAAGTATGAATACATAAATATATGAACATACATAAAAATACAAAATGCATATACACATACAAATATTTACTATATAAAAGTATATGAAAACATAAATATACCTCTGAATACATAATTCATATACATATACACATATGTACATTACAAGTATATGAAGTAAAATAGATAAGAAAATATATACCCTATACGCAATATACAGATAGAAATTTAATATACATATATTTTCACTATTTAATATACAAATAAATTTACTTAGTATTCATTTACATACATTACAATTCTACACAAAATTTTAACAATATATTTATACCTAAATAGGAATGTTACAATGATATTAATAATAATAATAATAATAATAATAATAATACTATTAATAATAATAATAATAATAATAATAATAATAATAATAATAATAATAATAATAATAATAATAATAATAATAATAATAATAATAATAATAATAATAATAATAATATAATAATAATAATAATAAAAATAATAATAATAATAATATAATAATAATAATAATAATAATAATAATAATAATAATAATAATAATAATAATAATAATATTGTCCCTTAGAATTGACACGTGTAGAGAAGGAGTTAAAGACAAACGTTGCTCAAAAATTGATCGTGTACCGTGACTCAAACGGTAGAGTGATTGACTCTTGTGCTTAAAGGCGCCGGTTCGATCCCAATTGCAGATCCTAGGTATATAATGGCCGTGAGATGAGCATCTCAAATAATATACATATATATATATATATATATATATATATATATATATATATATATATATATATATATATATATATATATATATATATATATATATATATATATATATATATATATATATATATATATATATATATATATATATATATATATATATATATATATATATATGTATATATATATATATATATATATATTTCTCACTCTTTTTGGGTTTTAAAGTGCAGCTTTTAAATCTCAACAGTTGAGCAATTTATCAAGTTACTAATAATAATAATAATAATAATAATAATAATAATAATAATAATAATAATAATAATAATAATAATAATAATAATAATAATAATAATAATAATAATAATAATAATAATAATAATAATAATAATAATAATAATAATAATTAATAATAATAATAATAATAATAATAATAATAATAATAATAATAATAATAATAATAATAATAATAATAATAATAATAATAATAATAATTCATAAAAATAACAATAAAAGTTCAACTATTTAACAGTTTACTTCTTAAAATAAAAAATAATATTAAAATAATTATAAAATAATTAATATTAATAATAATATTAAAAATAATAACAATAATAATTATAACAATAATAATAATAATAATAATAATAATAATAATAATAATAATAATAATAATAATAATAACAATAATAATAATAATAATAATAATAATAATAATAATAATAATAATAATAATAATAATAATAATAATAATAATAATAATAATAATAATAATAATAATAATAATAATAATAATAATAATAATAATAATAATAATAATAATAATAAAATAATAATAATAATAATAATAATAATAATAATAATAATAATAATAATAATAATAATAATAATAATAATAATAATAATAATAATAATAATATTTATTCACTTTTCCATTTACAAAAGCTATGCAAAAAAAAAAAAAATTGTATTCCTTATGTTTATTAATACAAACCAGAAATGAGCTTCATGTGGGGGCGAATTCGTCCTTTGAGCAAAATAAATTAATTCAAAATGAATATCAAACATTATTAAAATGAAGTTTATATAACTAAGAAACAAACATTGAATACTTAATTTTATTTATTTATTTATTTATTTTTTTTTTTTTTTTTATAACGTCACAATCATAACCCAAGCTACTTCATTAAAGATAATAATGAAAATAACAATAAAAAGTAATGACTAACAGTAATAACATTAAAATATCTGGAAGCTCATAGTTCTAAAATAATGATGATAGTAAACAATAAGAATAATAAAAAAATAACAGCAATAATGATAATAATAATAATAGAAATAATAATAATATTTATAATGATTATAATAATAATAAAAATAATAATAAAATTAATAATAATATAAAATAATAATAGATAATAATAATAATAATAATAATAATAATAATAATAATAATAATAATAATAATAATAATAATAATAATAATAATAATAATAATAATAATAATAATAATAATAATAATAATAATAATAATAATAATAATAATAATAATAATAATAATAATAATAATAATAATAATAATAGAAATAAAATCATAATAATAAAGATAGTAATAATAGAAAAATAAACTAATAATACTAGAAATCATAATAATAATAATAATAATAATAATAATAATAATAATAATAATAATAATAATAATAATAATAATAATAATGAATAATAATAATAATAATAATAATAATAATAATAATAATAATAATAATAATAATAATAATAATAATAATAATAATAATAATAATAATAATAATTATAATATTGAGAAAAATAATAAAAATAATAATATAAAATAATGATAACAATATACTAATAATAATAATAGGAAAAATAATAATAATAATGGAATTAAATAATCTAATAATAATAATAATAATAATAATAATAATAATAATAATAATAATAATAATAATAATAATAATAATAATAATAATAATAATAATAATAATAATAATAATAATAATAATAATAATAATAATAATAATAATAATAATAATAATAATAATAATAATAATAATAATAATAATAATAATAATAATAATAATAAAGAAACAATTTTAATTAATAATAATAATAAAAATAGAATTAAAAAGGAAAATAATAATAATAATAATGATAGTTAAAATAATAATAATAAAAATAATAAAAATAATAAAAATAATATTAATAAAATAATATCAATAAAAATAATAATAATAATAATAATAATAATAATAATAATAATAATAATAATAATAATAATAATAATAATAATAATAATAATAATAATAATAATAATAATAATAATAATAATAAATTTTCGATATAAAGGAACAAAATTTAATTCATAAAATTCCAACTTCTAAAAAAGAAATTTCTTTTGTTAAATTTTAATACAATTCTTCCTGACGAAATGTTTGTGGATAATAAAGAAAGCACCCTACTGTGTAGTGTGTGTGTGTGTGGATGTGTGGATGTTTGAGTGTGTGTGTGTAGATGTGTGAATGTGTGAGTGTGTGTGTGTGTGTGTGTGGATGTGTGAATGTGTGGATGTTTGTGTGTGTCCGAGTGTGGATGTGTGGATGCTTGTGTGTGAGTGTGTGAGCGTGGATGTTGGATGTTTGTGTGTGAGTGGATGTTTGTGTGTGTGTGTGTGTGATGTGTGAATGTTTGTGTGTGTGTGTGTGGATGTGTGAATGTTTTGTGTGTGAGTGTGGATGCTTGTGTGTGAGTGTGTATGTGTGTATTTGGGAGTGTGTCACATTGCTTGTATATACAATACACGTTTTCTATGAACGTTTCAGATTCTGGCATCTGAGGGTGAAGATCAGTGATCGTACGGGATTGAAATTTACTCGGAATCGGAATCGGGATCGGGATCGGGATCGGGATTACGATTTTTTTCGGGATTAGGGACTGGGATTGCGATCGGGATCGAGATTCGTGATCGCGATTGGGATTTTTTCGGGATCAGGGATTGGGATCGGGATCGGGATTGGGACAGGAATTCGGGATCGGGATAGGGATTACGATTTTTTCGGGATCAGGGATTGGGATCGGGATCGGGATTAGGATTTTGAATTTTTTATTAATGTATTGGCTTCGGCTGTCCACGGTCATTATATATTTACAATATTAGCAAACTCAGATCGACCCGCTGGGAAGCCCCAGATAGCGGTGAAGCTGCAGGTTTTTATTATTATTATTATTATTATTATTTTTATTATTATTATTATTATTATTATTATTATTATTATTATTATGTAATGAAAAATTAAATGTGACATCACTGCATTATAATTACTAACCCCGAAAGCGTAATTTGTGATGTGCAATTTGGAATACAAAAGCGGCTTTATATATATATATATATATATATATATATATATATATATATATATATATATATATATATATATATATATATATATATATATATATATATATATATATATATATATATATATATATATATAGTATATATATATATATATATATATATATATATATATATATATATATATATATATATATATATATATATATATATATATATATATATATATATATATATATATATATATATATATATATATATATATATATATATATATATATATATATATATATATATATATATATATATATATATATATATATATATATATATATATATATATATATATATATATATATATATATATATATATATATATATATATATATATATATATATATATATATATATTATATATCACCCTATTACACAGAATGGCAAAAAGCCAATTTGAAGAAGGCTAATAATTTAATATTTGAAATTTGAATAAAATACAATAAAGTATAACCTAAGCTTACATTATACACTCCTACTGATCAAAAATAGCATAAAAAAATAATTAATATGGAATTTCGAAACCGTACAAGTGTAGAACAGAACCACCAAACATTACAACTGTAGAAACTGGTAAACTCACACAGATTTTAGTTTTGTCTGAGCCTTCGCTGAAACGATGACGTCATTTCTCGTCCACTCTTGTCAGATCTAAAAGATGAAAAGATTGTTTGCTGTTTCAAGCGTGTGCTGGTGATTGGCAATTATGATACCCTGACAATAAAATTGGAAATGTTGGGTGCTGGTTGCACTTATCATTGAAATTTTATGAAAATTCTATGAAATATTTTTAATCAAATGGCAAAATTCTTTCAACAAAAATAATCGGGATATCAGGATCAGAATACCAGGATTTTTTGGGATCCTGGATCCTGTACTATTACTGGTGCAGATATCGTTCAAATGGGATTAGGGATATCTTGCTGAGGAATATTGTTCATATGAGTATTGATATCTTGCTGAGAAATATTGTTCGAATTCCCTTAAGGGTATCTTGCTGATGAACACTGTTCGTATGGTTATAGAAATCCTGCTGAGAAATATTGTTCGTAAGGTAATGAATATTTTGCTGAGAATTATTGTTCGTATTTCGTTAGGGATATCTTAGAGTAATATTGTTCATATGGTTATGGAAATCTTACTGAGAAATATTATTATGATGGCGTTGGAAAAGGACTTCTGACTGAGAAATACTTTTCTGATTGCGTTAAGTTAGGTTAGGTTAGGTTAGGTTAGATCAGGCTAGGATTAGTTAGGTTAGGTTAAGGTTATCTTGCTCAGAAATAATGTTCACATGGCGTTGAAGATACCTTACTCAAAAATATTGTTCGAATAGAGTTACATTTATCTTGCTGGGAATCCGTTTCCCGAATCAAATTTAAAGGAAATTATATTTAGAATTTTCCATTCTACTTTATGTGAATATTCCTCACACCACGTGTACGTTTTAGATTACATAAACATACATATATTCATGAATGTATGTATGTATGTACTCATGCATGTATGTATGTATGTATGTATGTATGTATGTATGTATGTATGTATGTAAATGTGGTTGTAAAGCTTTGTATGAATGTCAGAAAATTGAATTAGTTTAAAATAAGTGATTTTTTTATGTTCTCGCGTAAATATATATATATATATATATATATATATATATATATATATATATATATATATATATATATATATATATATATATATATATATATATATATATATATATATATATATATATATATATATATATATATATATATATATATATATATATATATATATATATATATATATATATATATATATATATATATATATATATATATATATATATATATATATATATATATATATATATATATATATATATATATATATATATATATATATATATATATATATATATATATAGGGTGATCGAAATACAAATTTAATTGGCTCCATGAAGCACGTCGTAAAGAGAGAGAAAAATGTCGTAAAATGAATAATTGTATTATTGGAATTGAATTAAACTCTTCTGAAACTTCAAAGTCAAACTCTCTCAAACCATTTTTTTAATAACTTTTTTTGTAAATTAATTTGAAGGGGGAACTTATACTTTATTAAATGATAAGGTGGTGAATTAGAGGTGATGAGTTTGTGGTGATAAGCTTGAGATGATGAGCTTGAGGTGAAAGTGGTAGAGAATGAAAGAAATAATGGATTGGGTTCTTTTTCTGTAAAGGCTTCAGATATCTCGAATTTATTAAATGATGAGGTGATGAGATTGAGGTGACGAGCTTAAGGTGATGAGTTTGAGATCATGAGCTTGAAGTGGTGAGCTTGAGGTGAAAGTGGTAGAGAATGAAAGAAATTATTTATTGGGTTCTTTTTCTGTAAAGGCTTCAGATATCTCGAATTTATTAAATAATGAGGTGATGAGATTAAGGTGATGAGTTTGAGATCATGAGCTTGAAGTGGTGAGCTTGAGGTGAAAGTGGTAGAGAATGAAAGAAATTATTTATTGGGTTCTTTTTCTGTAAAGGCTTCAGATATCTCGAATTTATTAAATAATGAGGTGATGAGATTAAGGTGATGAGTTTGAGATCATGAGCTTGAAGTGGTGAGCTTGAGGTGAAAGTGGTAGAGAATGAAAGAAATTATTTATTGGGTTCTTTTTCTGTAAAGGCTTCAGATATCTCGAATTTATTAAATAATGAGGTGATGAGATTAAGGTGATGAGTTTGAGATCATGAGCTTGAAGTGGTGAGCTTGAGGTGAAAGTGGTAGAGAATGAAAGAAATTATTTATTGGGTTCTTTTTCTGTAAAGGCTTCAGATATCTCGAATTTATTAAATAATGAGGTGATGAGATTAAGGTGATGAGTTTGAGATCATGAGCTTGAAGTGGTGAGCTTGAGGTGAAAGTGGTAGAGAATGAAAGAAATTATTTATTGGGTTCTTTTTCTGTAAAGGCTTCAGATATCTCGAATTTATTAAATAATGAGGTGATGAGATTAAGGTGATGAGTTTGAGATCATGAGCTTGAAGTGGTGAGCTTGAGGTGAAAGTGGTAGAGAATGAAAGAAATTATTTATTGGGTTCTTTTTCTGTAAAGGCTTCAGATATCTCGAATTTATTAAATAATGAGGTGATGAGATTAAGGTGATGAGTTTGAGATCATGAGCTTGAAGTGGTGAACTTGAGGCGAAAGTGGTGGTGAATGAAAGAGATTAGGGATTAGCTTCTTTTTCTATAAAAGCTTCAAAAATATCGAATTTATTAAATAATGAGGTGATGAGCTTGAGATCATGAACTTGAAGTGATGAGCTCAAGGTGAAACTGGTGGAGAATAAAGTAGATTATGGATTGGGTTCTTTTTCTATAAAAGCTTAAGATATCTCGAATATTTATTCAGTTCTTGTGCATTGCAAACTAAGTTATGAAGATCTGATGCTTGAAGAACTTGATTGTGGGTCTTTGGGATCTTTGGGATTTTTGTGGATCTTTGGGATCCTTTGCTTGAGGAATTTGATTGTGGATCTTTGGGATCTTCATGGATTTTTGTGGATCTTTGGGATCCTTTGCTTGAGGAATTTGATTGTGGATCTTTGGGATCTTCATGGATTTTTGTGGATCTTTGTGGATCTTTGGGATCTTCATGGATTTTTGTGGATCTTTGTGGATCTTTGGGATCTTCATGGATTTTTGTGGATCTTTGTGGATCTTTGTGGATCTTTGTGGATCTTTGGGATCTTCATGGATTTTTGTGGATCTTTGTGGACCTTTGGGATTTGATGCTTGAGGAATTTGATTGTGGATTCTTTGAGATCTTTAGGATCTTTGGTATCCTTGGGATCTTTGTGAATCTTTGGGATCTGATGCTTGAGGAATTTGATAGTGGATCTTTGGGATCAGAAATTAATTCAAGAGGTGAATTTTTAATTTAAGAAATTTTTCAAACCGTAGCTTGCTCCTTCTTGTGATTGAGGAATGTTCTATATAAACGTTAAAAAAAATTTTTTAATAAGGTTATTCATTTACGATAAAGTCTTATCATAATTGGGATTAACAAAAAAAGAAAAGAAAAAAAAGAAAACTCCAAATCGTAGACAATTAATGTAATGGAATTAATTCTAGCAATGAAATTATAAGAAACAATTTCTCTACAGAGTAATTCTTACTGCATACCAAGAACCGACTTTTTATTATCAAAACAATCAACGTTTCGACTCTTTTTGAGTCATTATCAAGTCTTGAAAAAAAATATGATCTTTTAAAATCTCATTTTATAACTGCCAAATGAGAAAATAAACCCTATTAAATATCGTAGTAGTGATTCAGCAGTTTATAGCAGTTTTGCGCAGCGCTTATAAAGTAATACACAGATACTGCAGTACTAAACTATCTATTACTCTTGTAATGCGCCCTTAAATCTTGCATATGTATATATATATATATATATATATATATATATATATATATATATATATATATATATATATATATATATATATATATATATATATATATATATATATATATATATATATATATATATATATATATATATATATATATATATATATATATATATATATATATATATATAATATATATATATATATATATATATATATATATATATATATATATATATATATATATATATATATATATATATATATATATATATATATATATATATATATATATATATATATCTCGTTAAGCATCATGTATATAAGTATCAATATTAAAACATAAGAGAATATGTATATAGTTTATAGAAATAAACTTGAATGAATACATGTGTATAATCTATGTAAACGTGTGAAAAATATCATGTATGCATAGTATCTGTGTAGACATGTGTAAAAAAATCATGTATATATAATATTTGTATACAAATTTCCATTTTCGCTTAAACAGTTTATTAATTATCCTTTGTCAACAAACTTCGAAATGAGAAAGACAGGAACCAGACATTTTATGAATATGAAGAAAAAAAAAAGAACAAAGGGAAAAAAAGAAGAAAAAAAAGAAAATAAAGGAAAAAGAAGAGCAAAAAAAAAGAAAATAAAGAAAAACAAAGGAAAAAAAGAATTAAAAAGAAAATAAAGAAAAAAGAAAAAACAAAGGAAAAAAGAATTAAAAAGAAAATAAAGAAAAAAGAAGAACAAAAGAAAAAAAGAAGAGAAAAAGAAAATAAAGAAAAATAAAGGAAAAAAGAAGAAAAAAGAAAATAAAGGGAAAAAGAAAAAGGAAGAAAATACTTCAAGTCAATCAAAAGACAGAAGGGGATTGGAAAAAAAAGATGAAAAAAATGAAGATACAATATGAAGGAAAAAAGAAAATAAAACAAAATGAAAAAAAGAACAAGGAAGAAAATACTTCAAACCAATAAAAAGACGAAGGAAGTTGGAAAAAAGGATGATAAAAAGAAGGAAAAAAAAGAGCAAGTAAGAAAATACTTCAAACCAATCAAAACACGAAGGGAGTTGGAAAAAAGAAAAAAAGAAGATGAAATAAGAAGGACGGAAAGAAGATAAAATGATCAACAAGGACAAAATATTTCAAACCAAACAAAAGACGAAAGCAGTTGGAAGAAAAGATGAAAAAAAGAAGAAAAAAAGATAAAATAAGAAGGAAAACAAAAGTCAAAAAAGAAGAAAAGAGGACTAAAAAAAGAATAAGGAAGACGAAGAGGTTGGAAAAAAAGGATGAAAAATAAAGAGAAAAAAGAGAATAAAATGCGGAAAAAGAAAAAAAAGAAGAAAAAAGAAAAAAAGAACAAGGAAGAAAATACTTTAAACCAATCAGAAGATAATTGGGGGTTGAAAAAAAGAAGGAAAAAGCCGAAAGAGAATAAAAGAGGAAGAAAAAAAAGAAGAACAAGGAAGAAAATACTTCAAACCAATCAAAAGACGAAAGGGGTTGGAAAAAAGATGGAAAAGGAAGAGAAAAGATGATAAAATAAGAAGGATAAAAGAAGAAAAAAAATAAGAACAAGAAAGAAAACACTTCAAACCAATCAAAAGACGAAGGGGGTTGGAACAAAAGGATGAAAAAGAGTGAGAAAAGAGAATAAAAAGCGAAAGAAGAAGAAAAACAAGAAGAGAAAAGGAAAAAAAACAAGGAAGAAAATACTTCAAACCGGTCATAACATGAAGGGAGCTGGAAAAAAAGATTAAAAAAAAGAAGATAAAATAAGAAGGAAAAAAGCCAAAAAAGAAGAAAAAAAGAACAAGGAAGAAAATACTTCAAATCAATCAAAAGACGAAGGGGGTTAAAAAAAAGATGAAAAAAGAAGACAAAGAAGATAAAATAGGAAGGAAAAACGAAAAACAAGAAAGAAAACACTTCAAACCAATCATAAGAAGAAAGGGGTTGGAAAAAAAAAAAAAAAAAAGAGAAAAAAAGAGGAAAAAAACGTAAAAAGAAGAAAAACAAGAAGAAAAAAGAAAAAAGAACAAGGAAAAAAAAAAAAAAAAAAAAAAAAAAAAAAAAAAAAAAAAAAAAAAGATGAAAAAGAAGAAAAAAGAAAAAAAATGAGGAACAAGAAAGAAAACACTTCAAACCAATGAAAAGACGAAGTGGGTTGGAATAAAAAGTAAAAAAAGATGAAAAAAAAGAAGAAAAAAAGAACATAAAAGAAAACATTACATACCAATCAAAAGATTAAGGGAATAAAGGTGAAAAAAAGATGAAAAAGGAAATGAGGAGGGAAGTGTGTCAGAAAAATAAGTCAATTTTATTTAAATAAATAAACTGGATACTAAAAAACAAATTTCAAAATTTAGTAGTAAAATTAATAATAATAATAATAATAATAATAATAATAATAATAATAATAATAATAATAATAATAATAATAATAAATAATAATAATAATAATAATAATAATAATAATAATAATAATAATAATAATAATAATAATAAATAATAATAATAATAATAATAATATAATAATAATAATAATAATAATAATAATAATAATAATAATAATAATAATAATAATAATAATAATAATAATAATAATAATAATAATAATAATAATAATAATAATAATAATAATAATAATAATAATAATAATAATAATAATAACCTTAGCTTAATAACTGCTAGACAACGTTATTAAAATGTTTACATGTATAAATCTAAACACACAATATACACATGAATTCATTTATGTATACAAATAAAAGACAGACATTCTAAAAGACAGAGACACATGCGTATGTTCCTGCTGAAGTGAAATAGGAAATGAAACTATAAGCAATGCATCTTCATAATGAATGTTGCGACTTTTTTTTTTTTTTTTTGCCACTTTTTTTTGCGACTTTTTTGCGACTTTATTTTTGTAGCCAAATATCTGGACAGGGTTTTATTTATGCAAAGCTTTTCATATACGTTTCTAGGAAAGTCACTCCCCCGTGTAGGTAGGCTTGTTTGACTGTATATTTATATTTACATGTATTAGGAATTTTAAATATTTTAAACATTTGAGCTCTAATATCTTTTTTATATATATATATATATATATATATATATATATATATATATATATATATATATATATATATATATATATATATATATATATATATATATATATATATATATATATATATATTATATATATTTTTTTTTATATAATAATATATATATATTATTTATATATATTATATATTAATATAATTATTTAAAAAATTAAATAATAATAATAAATTAAAAATAATAATATTATTAATAATATATATAATTAATATATATAATAATAATAATAATATATAATATAATAATAATATATTAAAATAGATAATTTAATAAATAAATATTTTTTAATATAATAATATAATAATAATAATATATATATTAATATAATAATATATAATTTTTAATAATAATAATAATAATAATAATAATAATAATAATAATATAATAATGAAATAATAATAATAAAATAATAATAATAATAATAATAATAATAATAATAATAATAATAATAATAATAATAATAATAATAATATAATAATTACCTTTATGATTTGTCTTAAATAAATTAATGATAATAATATTCTCTCACTATATTTATGGAAGTACAAAATTGAAAAGATTTAAATAAATAGAAATTATATTTAGTTCGAGCAGATTTATCTTTAAATTTACTTGATTTTTTCTTGACATTTTCATCAATTCCAGTAAAAATGCAGTAAAGGTCCGAAACCTGATTTCGAAATTCTATAAAAAAAATAAAAATAATAAAAAAAAAAAAAAGAAAGAAAGAAAAAAACAGATTTTATGGTCCTTGAAAATGTAAAATAATTAATTTTAAAAAGAATTTTTTTTTTTTTTTTTTTTTTTTTTAGTTCCTCTAACAGTGTAACAGGATTGACGAGTCTGTTTCACTCTTCCTCTCTATCCCTTTCGGACTGCCAATTCTCACTCTTAAAATTTCAATGTTTGATTTCGACATTGACTACGACTGTGATTATGGCTCCTCCAACTTACAACTTTCAGACGTTTGACTTTTTGATGTAAAAGTTCGGACCCCAACTTCCGACTCCCGACTCCCGACTCCCTACTTCCGACTCCCTACTTTCGACTCCCTACTTTTCCGACTCCCTACTTTCGACTCCCTACTTTCGACTTTCGACTCCCTACTTTCGACTTCCCTACTTTCGACTTCCTACTTTCGACTTCCTACTTCCGTCTATCAACTGCCAACTCCGACTCCCGACTACCTACTTCCGACTCCCGACTACCGACTGCCAACTCTGACTCTCGACTCCCTACTTCCGACTCCCTACTTCCGACTCCCTACTTCCGACTCCCTACTTTCGACTCCCTACTTTCCGACTCCCTACTTTCGACTACCTACTTTCGACTTCCCGACTCTTTCGACTCCCTCGACTTACTACCGACTTCCTACTTTCGACTTCCTACTTTCGACTCCTACTTTCGACTTCCTACTTTCGACTTCCTACTTTCGATTTCGACTTCCTACTGACTCCGACTCCCTACTTACTCTCGACTCCTACTCCTCGACTACTTTTTTTTGACTCCCTACTTTTTTACTCCGACTCCGACTCCTACTCGACTACCTCCCTACTCTACTTACCTACTCCCTACTTACTCCAACTCTACTCCTTCTGATCCCTACTTCCTACTCCTAACTCTGAATCCGTACTCTGGAACCCTGGTCTTTAAATACATCCATCTCTGACTTATCATTTCAATTCTAAAATATGATTGAGAAGCTTAAATCTACTTCCTACATTTATGTAAATTTATATTTATATTTATATTTATGTTTATATTTATATTTGTATTTATATTTATATTTACATTTAGATTTATATTTGAGAAATATGTTTCATTTAATGGAAATTGTAGAAAAAAAATACTCGAATAAAGCAATAGGTCTTTGTACTCTATTACGTCTGGACATAAAGCTATCAAATTTGTTTATTTATTTTTTTGATAATTTATTTCGTTTCCTTTTAACCTTGTCTCCACCGAATTAATTTATTTTCAGAAGAAAAATAAAGAAAATAATTTAAAAGCTTTACCTAAAAATGTCATGAAATTATACGTTCAATTTTTTTCACTTCATTGAGGAAATAATTGATATTACTACAGCATGCGTGAATGGTGGGGATAATAATTAGAAATATAATAACAACCACTCACGGGTCAGAGGATACGGATGGTGATCCGTCCGTAGGCTTATGTTAATGCGACATACATTTGTATTTTCATCTGGATTTTGGATCCTAAATTAGTAATTTTCTTACGATAGTAACACCAAATAATTCAAATAATTATTATATAAAGAAAATTGAATTGTTTTATACTTCTATCACTTATAAACGTTTCCGATTTATCGTTGACTTTCTGAAGTATTCATGACTGTTCCTGATATATTTAAAGTGTTTGTTAAATGAGCTTTTGTCATTTATGTTTGAATAAAACATTTCCAGACTTTTCGTATACTTTAGACTCTTCTGATGTCCTGTATTTTGCGTTCTGACATTTCAATGATGTATTTTATTAAATGAATAATTTTTATACATATTTCTGGCACACTATTTTCTTACAAATAGTTCTATCATATGGAGGATTTCAGAGTTATAAATTTGAACCAAGTCCATATTCAATTGCCCACTATTGGTTATGACTGTAAAAAAATTATATTTTATATTTAATAGTGAATCAAGTCATTTCAATATTCCATCCACAGGTGGCAAGAACAATTAAATGTTTTAAGTTAGCTAATCAACTTTGAGGTCTGTTTCCTTAGAAATGAGTCTCATGGACCTGTTTCACTTTAACAATGAAACTTCTTTATATAAACCCTAATATTCTGATCCATATTTGATATATTGTAGACAGCTGTCTCTTCATCAGTCAGTTAAGCATATTTGTACAATTTTTAATATCAAATATGCTTCACGAAAATATTCTCTTGAAGCTCAGTTTTAAGTGGTTATTTAGAAAATAACTAATATTAGCAAAACAGAATCAAATATTTTAATATTTTCTTTAAAATAATTAATATTTTTGGGTCAAAATCTAAATTTAAATGTATTTGCGAATGTATATAGCATATCTTGAGATATAAAATGGCAATGTTTAAACTTCAGAATACAATAAGATGACATTTTAAAATGAACATTATTATGGCGCTACTGTACAGTATAAGGTTCACAATTTTAAAGATACAAATGCATGGCATACGAACATTTATCTACAACGGATTCAGACCCCGTACCCTCCGACCAGTGAGTGGTGATAAAGAATTTAATTTCCACTTATAGAGTATATGCTACAGAGTAAGCAGAAACGTAGATCT
>SEYY01022421.1:7500-10525 GCA_009176605.1 Armadillidium nasatum
TCGTATCCATATAAATTTTTTCCCTTCTTCTCTCCCTCTCCTTAAACACACACGGACGTGTGTTTGTTCGTGTGCGGAGAAGGGAAAGAAATTTGAGAATTTTCTTCTTCTTTCTTAAAATTAAAGAAACCAGCACTGGGATATTTGTACATGCATGTTGTGCATCTGTTTTTTTATTTTTTTATTTTTTTATTTGTTTTATTTATTTTTTTTTTTTTTTTATCATTTTGTCCTCCTTTCATGTGTTGTAGGGAGAAGGAGGTTTTATTTGGGAGGTTCACATGACTTGGGCGCATAAGCGTACACATACGTCTACCATATTGTAAATACTTTGTAACTTGTAGCGCGTATTTCCCTTGCGTATAGATGAACAGCTGAACGCGTATTGTATCTACATGGGCAACACATCTCAGGGTATTGTAAAATGCGTACACGTATGTACATCTGTCGCAAGTGAGTAAACAATTGTTGGGATCCGAACGATGGTCAAAGTCGAACTGATTTGTCCGTTTGTGTGTCATCGTATATATTTTTTTTCATCTCACGATGCGTATTGAAAGGTGTCAAAAAAAGGAGGGAGAAAAAAGAAAATGAGAGTAAATCTCTCTCTCTCTCTCTCTCTCTCTCTCTCTCTCTCTCTCTCTCTCTCTCTCTCTCTCTCTCTCTCTCTCTCTCTCTCTCTGAGGGAGCTAAATATTCTCCTCCCTTAAAATCCCCCTATCTCCCTTATTTTAATTTTGCTTTATTTAATGCAAGTATAGTTGTTTTTAAGGCTGTACAGGGTGTTACAGTACTATAGTATATAATTTTAAGCTTAAGGGAGCTAAATATTCTCCTCCCTTAAAATCCCCCTATCTCCCTTATTTTAATTTTGCTTTATTTAATGCAAGTATAGTTGTTTTTAAGGCTGTACAGGGTGTTACAGTACTATAGTATATATTTTAAGCTTAAGGGAGCTAAATATTCTCCTCCCTTAAAATCCCCCTATCTCCCTTATTTTAATTTTGCCTTATTTCATGCAAGTATAGTTGTTTTTAAGGATGTACAGGGTGTTACAGTACTATAGTATATATTTTAAGCTTAAGGGAGCTAAATATTCTCCTCCCTTAAAATCCCCCTATCTCCCTTATTTTAATTTTGCTTTATTTAATGCAAGTATAGTTGTTTTTAAGGATGTACAGGGTGTTACAGTACTATAGTATATATTTTAAGCTTAAGGGAGCTAAATATTCTCCTCCCTTAAAATCCCCCTATCTCCCTTATTTTAATTTTGCTTTATTTAATGCAAGTATAGTTGTTTTTAAGGCTGTACAGGGTGTTACAGTACTATAGTATATATTTTAAGCTTAAGGGAGCTAAATATTCTCCTCCCTTAAAATCCCCCTATCTCCCTTATTTTAATTTTGCCTTATTTCATGCAAGTATAGTTGTTTTTAAGGATGTACAGGGTGTTACAGTACTATAGCATATATTTAAAGCTTAAGGGAGCTTATCTCCCTTAAAATCCCTATCTCCCTTATTTTAATTTTGCTTATTTAGCAAGGTTGTTTTTAGCTAAGGGTGTTATATTATAGTATATATTTTAAGCTTAAGGAGCTAAATATTCTCCTCCCTTAAAATCCCCCTATCTCCCTTATTTTAATTTTGCTTTATTTAATGCAAGTATAGTTGTTTTTAAGGATGTACAGGGTGTTACAGTACTATAGTATATATTTTAAGCTTAAGGGAGCTAAATATTCTCCTCCCTTAAAATCCCCCTATCTCCCTTATTTTAATTTTGCTTTATTTAATGCAAGTATAGTTGTTTTTAAGGATGTACAGGGTGTTACAGTACTATAGTATATATTTTAAGCTTAAGGGAGCTAAATATTCTCCTCCCTTAAAATCCCCCTATCTCCCTTATTTTAATTTTGCCTTTATTTCATGCAAGTATAGTTGTTTTTAAGGATGTACAGGGTGTTACAGTACTATAGTATATATTTTAAGCTTAAGGGAGCTAAATATTCTCCTCCCTTAAAATCCCCCTATCTCCCTTATTTTAATTTTGCTTTATTTCATGCAAGTATAGTTGTTTTAAGGATGTACAGGGTGTTACAGTACTATAGTATATATTTTAAGCTTAAGGGAGCTAAATATTCTCCTCCCTTAAAATCCCCCTATCTCCCTTATTTTAATTTTGCTTTATTTAATGCAAGTATAGTTGTTTTAAGGCTGTACAGGGTGTTACAGTACTATAGTATATATTTAAAGCTTAAGGGAGCCTAGTTTCCATCTCCCTTAAATCTCCCTTAAATTTTTTTCAACGCATAGTCAATTTTTGTTGTTTTTAATACTGTATAGGGTGTAACTGTACTATAGTATATATTTAAAGCTTAAGGGAGCCTAGTTTCCATCTCCCTTAAATCTCCCTTAAATTTTTTTGCAGCGTATAGTCAATTTCTGTTGTTTTTAATACTGTATAGGGTGTAGCTGTATTATAGTATATATTTTAAGCTTAAGGGGGCCTAGTTCCCATCTCCCTTAAATCTCCCTTAAATTTTTTTGCAGTGTATAGTCAATTTTTGTTGTTTCTAATGCTGTATAGGGTGTAACTGTACTATAGTATATATTTTAAGCTTAAGGGAGCTAAATATTCTCCTCCCTTAAAATCCCCCTATCTCCCTTATTTTAATTTTGCTTTATTTAATGCAAGTATAGTTGTTTTAAGGCTGTACAGGGTGTTACAGTACTATAGTATATATTTAAAGCTTAAGGGAGCCTAGTTTCCATCTCCCTTAAATCTCCCTTAAATTTTTTTCAACGCATAGTCAATTTTTGTTGTTTTTAATACTGTATAGGGTGTAACTGTACTATAGTATATATTTAAAGCTTAAGGGAGCCTAGTTTCCATCTCCCTTAAATCTCCCTTAAATTTTTTTGCAGCGTATAGTCAATTTCTGTTGTTTTTAATACTGTATAGGGTGTAGCTGTATTATAGTATATATTTTAAGCTTAAGGGGGCCTAGTTCCCATCTCCCTTAAATCT
>SEYY01022422.1:0-2500 GCA_009176605.1 Armadillidium nasatum
TAATTGTTTTAAAAATCTCAGAAATTGTTATTTTCCTTTTAAAAAAAAAGGACTATTAAATAAGAGGTAAAAGTCATTATTATCTCACAGTCTTTTTGCCATAAACGAGGGGTGTGCTTCACTTTTGAATTTCTCTTCAAGTGTCTCTCGCCATAATAGGCTAACTAGTTATTACTTAAGCTATGGTAGGGGCCCACGTGCGTCCTTGAACCGATAAAGAAAATGTTAGGAAGGTCCCTGAGAATGCAGGATTGCCCGGAAATGCAGAAAAGACCGTTAGGGGCAGGTTGCCAGATTTTTACCTGTCGAAAGCGGTCCCTATACTACTACACTACTGTGCTTCACTTTTGAATTTCTCTTCAAGTGTCTCTCGCCATAATAGGCTAACTAGTTATTACTTAAGCTATGGTAGAGAAAAATGCATTTTGTTTTCATACTAGAATGTAAACTAGAAGTAATATATATATATATAGTATTATTATATATATATATATATATATATATAATTATATATATATATAATATATATATATATATATATATATATATATATATATATATATAGTGAGGATCGGATGTCATATTTTCTCATTTGCAGATGCGGATGCGGAAATAGAATTTTCATCAAGTGCGGATGCGGATTCCGATTGGATGTAAATTTTCTAAAGTGAGGATGTGGATTCGGATACAGATGTTGAATTGTCGAAACTGAAGATGCTAATTTTGATGAGGATGCAAATGCGTATGCCATTATAATATATATATATAATATATATAGATATATATATATATATATATATATATATATATATATATCATAATCAGTATATTATTATATGTATATATATATATAGTATATATATATATATATATATATAGTATATATATATGATATATATATATATATTTCAGCTCTCTCTGAGCTTGATACTAAGAAGGCGTACGATCCCGACAGTATTCCTCTGTGGTTCTCAAAACTTGTGCTTGAGCTTACACACTGCCTTCATAAACTATTTCGTCATTTTCTCTCTACTTCAACCTTTACTTCTTGTTGGAAACGTGCGCTCATTCAGACTGTGCCGAAGAATGGGTATCCCTCTCAACCCTCCAACTATCGTCCAATTTCTTTGACATCCATTCTCTCTAAAGTTTTCGAATCTATCCTTAACAGGAAGATTTCGAAGCATCTCAATTCTTTTAACCTTATCGCTAGTATGGCTTTCGTAAGAAACGCTTTACTGGTAATCTTCTGACTCTTGATCCTCCGCTCTTCGGCATTTCGGTGAATCCTTTGCTGTAGCGCTGGACATTTCAAATCACTTTGATAGAGTATGGGACAAACTTTGATTCTAAACTTCCCTTTAGGATCTTCCTCTCTCTAATTTCACCTTCTGGTCGTTCTATAAGCAGTTGTAGAGGCCATCCTTCTTTAAATCTATAAAGTGGTGTTTTCAGGGTTCTGTCCTATTCCCAACACTTTTTCTCCTTTTCATTAATGACCTTCTCTCTATTACTTCATCCCTATTCACTTCTATGCTGATGACTAAACCTTTCATTACTCCTTTTATTTGAAAGACGTCTCTCCCAAAAGCAGTTAATATACTCTTGGAGTGGTAGCCTTGGAGCACTAACCTCTGATCTTTCACGTATTTCAAAATGGGGGCAGCGAAAACATGGTCATTTTCAATGCCATCAAAACTCAATTCCTCCATCTCTCTACTCGACACAATCTTCCACATACCTATGAAATCTTCGAAAACACAAAACTCAAAAAAAACTTCCTCTGTTCTTAATATCCTCGGTGTTTCTTTTTCTCGTGATCTTTCTTGGAAAGATCACATAACCTCTTCTCTAAACAAGTTTCTAAGAGGTTGTGTGTTCTGAACTCCTTCAGATTTCTTCATGCCACCCCAGTTGCTTTCTCTTTAAAGTGTTGCGCCCCTGTATGGAGTATGCTCACATATCTGGGGTGGTTCCACTCAAAAAGCTCACAGTGAAAAGATATAGTCTAGGGCTTTTCGCCTAATCAACTCTCCTGCTCTACTAATAACTCCCTCCAATCTCTTTCTTCCCGTCGAATTGTTGCGTCACTCTCTCAATATTATCGCTATTACAACGGACACTGCTCTTCTGAACTCTCTTATAGCATACCTCTTTCATTGAGAAGAGCTCGTGTGTCACGAATTTCGACACAGTCTCATCATTTCATTGTCCATCTCTCCGACCCCAGACTTAACCGCTATTCTCAATCTTACAAAAATTCTACAGGTAAAATCTGGAACACACTCCCTTCATCTATTTTCCCAATTTTCCTTGACTTGAATACTTTCAAACGCCGTGTATCTGGACATGTCGACTTCCATCGACCAAGATAATTTTCAAACTCTGGTGTAAATTGGTAGACCTCCGGCCTTTGCCCACCGGAGGAGATATTAAATTTATGTATATATTATATATATATATATATATATATATATATATATATATAATATATATATAT
>SEYY01022422.1:7500-12500 GCA_009176605.1 Armadillidium nasatum
ATTAAGATGCTTCCAAATCTTCCTGTCAAGGGCAAACTCGAAAACATTGGAAAAGAAACTTCAAAACGGCAACACGATAGAAAGAGGGTTTGACAAGGTTTCCAATTTTTTCGGCACAGTTTCAAGAGTGTACGCTTCCTGCACGAGAAAATGTCGACGTAGATACAGAAACAGAATAGTTAATGAACTCAGAGTACAATTTCCAAAGCACAAGTTTTGAGAATCACAGAAAAGATACCACCAGAACAACAAGACGTCTTAACCTAACTTCAGAGAGAGCAGAAACCAGATCTTAAGAAGAAATTAGAATGTTAATAATTAATGATTTAGAATGGAACGGAGAAACAGAAATATTTTCAAAGTCGTCAAATATTGGCAAAGATATGAATAAAATTTGCACCTTCAGGAAAAGTTTAAAAAGTAATTTTTTCTTCGGAGAATTTAGTTGAAGTAGGAAAGAAGAAAAATGGGAAACTTTGAGTACATATATATATATATATATATATATATATATATATATATATATATATATATATATATATATATATATATATATATATATATATATATATATATATATATATATATATATACTATATATATATATATATATATATATATATATATATATATATATATATAGAGAGAGAGAGAGAGAGAGAGAGAGAGAGAGAGAGAGAGAGAGAGAGAGAGAGAGAGAGAGAGAGAGAGAGAGAGAGAGAGAGAGAAGAGAATGTTGGGGGAACTAAGAGAAGTATGGAAGAAAGGAAAAATTTCGAAAGAAATAAAGATAAGGATGTTTGAATGTATGTGTTTACCTTCTGTAATGTATGGGTGTGAAACATGGATGATAAACGCTTGGGCGAAGAAAAGTTTGAATGTCTTTGAGATGAAAGGTTTGAGAGCGATATGTAAATTGAGAAGGATTGAGAGTATTAGAAATGAAAGAATAAAGGAGATGTGTAAAAAATGGATGAGGGGTGTAGTGGACAGAGAGGAGGAGGGAGTGCTAAAATGGTGTGGACATATGTGTAGAATGAATGAGGACAGAATGGTGGGCAAGGTACTTAGATCCGAAGTGGATGGGGGTAGGAGAGGAGAAGGCCAGAAGTGGAGATGAATGGATGGAGTGAAAGATATTTTGTGTGGAAGGAATTTGAGTTTAGAAGAGAGTAGTAGACTTACGGAGTGAGATGGAGGTGGTGGTGAAAGGGGTTGAAATATATTTGAGTGAATTGTGGCGGGTACCACCTCACGAAAGTGAGAAAGGTGATTGTGAAATAAAAAGATAAATAAAAATAATAAATATATATATATATATATATATATATATATATATATATATATATATATATATATATATATATATATATATATATATTATATATATTATATATAATATATATATATATATATATATATATATATATATATATATATATATATATATATATTATATATATATATTTATATTATATATTATATATATACTGTTGTTTTGTTTTTTCATTTTATTATTATTATTATTATTATTATTATTATTATTATTATTATTATTATTATTATTATTATTATTATTATTATTATTATTATTATTATTATTATTATTATTTATTATTATTATTATTATTATTAATAGCATTATTATTGACATTATTATTCCTATTAGTATTATTTTTATTCTAATTTACATTATTTTTATAATTTGAAGCAGTAATGGTAATAGTAGTATTAATGTTTAATTTTTCTTTTTTTATTTATTTATTTATTATTAAGGAAGCGAGAGACGTGTTTCAAGTCTTTTTGGAGGCATCATTGACTGCTGACCCTGGGGGGCCTTGGGAGAGCTGGGGGGAAAGGGGAGAGGAGGGGGGGGGCTGACAGGGAAGGGAGAGAGGACAGGGTTCTTGAAATTTCAGGAACTATTAGTATTGAAATTTTTTATTCACAAAAATTTGCTTTTTATAATAATAATAATAATAATAATAATAATAATAATAATAATAATAATAATAATAATAATAATAATAATAATAGTAATGACTATACTAATAATAATTATAATAATAATAGTAATAATAATAATGATAATAATAAAATAATGATAAAAAGTAAAAATAATGATAATAATAATTAATGATAATAATAATAATAATAATAATAATAATAATAATAATAATAATAATAATAATAATAATAATAATAATAATAATAATAATAATAATAATAATAATAATAATAATAATAATAATAATAATAAAAATAACAGGAATAATAATAATAATAATAGAAATAATAATAAATTAATATATATTTTTATAAGAAGAATATTTAATTTGTTTTCATTTTCAATATGATATCCATTAAATGAACGCAATTAAAGATTAGGAAATAATTTTTTGTTTTACTCTTTATTTAAATTATTTATTTATTTAGTAATTATTATTATTATTATAATAATTATTATTATTACAGTTATTCTTATTGTTATTATTATTTTTATCATTATTATTCATTATTATTACAATTATTGCTATTATTAGTTGTTATTGTTATTATTATTATTATTATTATTATTATTATTATTATTATTATTATTATTATTATTATTATTATTATTATTATTATTATTATTATTATTATTATTATCATTTTTTTTTTTTTTTTTTTTTTTTTTTTTTTTTTTTTTTTTTTTTTGAGCTCTCAGAAAGGGACAATTGCTAACCAACTCTCTTGCAACAGAGAGCAATTATCGATGCTCTTTTAAGAGTTCCTGCAGTTAGTGTAATAAATCTTTTATTTAAAATTCTGTGGCTCTACTTCTTGAATGGAAACTTCTCATAAAAATCCTAAATGAAGATTTTTTGTAAAAATATATTAGAAATAAAAAAAAATTAGATTTCCTCACATTTCACATTCGTCTCTTTTTCTCTTTCTTTCAAAAAAAAAATTCTTTATTTTTTTACTTTCTTTCTTTCACCCTTCTTAACATCTTAATATTTATAACAATCAAGCGTTGTTTTGTTTTGCTTAAGTCATTTCATTGTTTCTTATTACAAAATATCTTTCTTTTATAGATATATTCACTTCTTATTAAAAATTCCGATTTCCTTTATTCCCAACATGAAACCCCCAGGGGATTATTGAAGGTTGGAGGGGGGAGGGTGTCCTAAATAAAAAAAGTTGCTTCGGGGGTCCATAATATGAGCTAAACCTTAGCTATAAGAGTATATGTGGGTCCACATACATAAAGTTAGGGCTCAGGGGGTCCAAGAGTAAAATATGTTTGGGAACCCCTGCTCCAGAACAATGTTTCTCAACCTAAAGGTTGCGACCCATAGGAGGGTCGTAATCATAGATACGGGGGTCGCTGTGGGTGAAAAAAAATGAAACAAGAGATGTACGAAAAAAAACATTATAAATCCTTCCAAAATGAACATGAAAATCGTACTAAAGTTTTTTTTTTTTTTGAATGCTTATTAAAAAAACTTAAGGCTAAAGTTATTTTGTTTTCATGAAATAATTGTCATGATATTTTGAATTTTTAATCAGCAGTAAGTATGATTTATATTTTTGAATTACACACTTGCTAGTCATAACATTTATTAATCAGCCGTACAATAAAAATCCCAATCTTCCCTTTTTAATTTGCCACCTGTCAAGCATTACCGGTAATTAGTTATTATTGAAATTATTAACTTTACTTTTTTGTGGGGGGGGGGCGTTAGCTAAAAAGATTGAGAAAGGCTGCTCTAGAAATACTAGAAATACAAGTAGAGGGAGAGGTATCAAACATCTCTCTTTTTTTTCATACCTCTCTCCAAGATTAATTCCCCTCCACTTCCAATCATGATCTTTCTACTAATTTTTAGCTACCTTTTTTATTTTAGCTTTATCTGGTGAACACCTTCCCTCCTCATTAAGTTCAATCAACTGTTTCTGTCAGAGTGTATTTCAAACAGTCCCTTTGCTATATCTTTCTCCTTTTGCCTTTTTTCTCTTTTTAAATATGGTTTTACTAAAAACCTTAAGGAATATTGCTAAATATATATATATATATATATATATATATATATATATATATATATATATATATATATATATATATATATATATATATATATATATATATATAATATATATATATATGCAACAGTAATAATAGCCACCAGATCCGAGGCAGATAAGCCTAACGAGATTTTGATTTGCAGTTGCAAATCATTCTGCTCAGTTCAACCTCCCGCTCTTTCCTGACACTGTTTTGAGGGGTTCAATCCAACGAAAATGGAGTCAAGTCAGGAAAGTGGTCCATGGGGGGCTCCGTGAACTCTCAAAAATCGGTGTCAGGAAGTGACCTGAGCTTACAGAATTGCTACGTCCTCCTCACTCTTTTCCTAACCCTTTGTTTGAAGAACAATCCGGCTGAATTTTTCTCGAATCTAGGGAAAGGACTTCGTGGGGAAGGGGGATAGTGATCCATGGACAAACAAAGAAAAGGTCAGGATGTTCCCTGAGATTGCAACATCTCGAGCAATTTCAGAAAAGACCCTTAGGCGCATCTGTCTGCTGATCGCGCGGTATATACTACTGACAACTCAGATCAAAATTTAATTCCTAACATCCTATAATATTTCATTCGAACTTTAAAACTACAACTCTTGTTAAAATACTCGCAGGTTCTTTTGAATAATTTTTGAATGAACTTTGAATAGGAAAGTAGATTAGTTTATTTATTTAAAAAAAATTGATAAACAAATAAATAGATAAAGAGTTCAAGGAATGTTCAAGATCTAAAAATAATATACACTATTTATTATACTTATCTAGCTATAATTTATCTATTAATTAAACTTCAACAATTAAAAGTTTATAACCAAATTATAATTTCAACCCTTTGAAGAATGCTATTGTCACCTTAATGGAAAATAAAGGAAAAAAGGCGTAATATATATATATATATATATATATATATATATATATATATATATATATATATATAT
>SEYY01022422.1:32500-37500 GCA_009176605.1 Armadillidium nasatum
TATATATATATATATATATATATATATATATATATATATAGAGAGAGAGAGAGAGAGAGAGAGAGAGAGAGAGAGAGGATATAAGTACCCCTTCCCCCATCCCCACACTTGGAATAACCAGCGAAGTGATAGTTGGATGGGCTCGAGCGCTTGATCATTCCGTTTCACTCTGTTGCCCTTTGGTTCGTTCCTTTTCGCGCTTCACCTTCTCGAAGGGTCTTTAGTGTACCCTTGACCCATATGCTCAAACTACCTCTTCCCTTTTTTTCACATACTGATCACAAAATTGCAAGCTCTGACTCGAACATTACTTTTTAAATAAAAAAAATTGGCGAAACAAATAGCCTCCACGGAGACGCTTGAATGAGCGTCATCCAAACCGTGCCCCTCATCCACCCCTCATCCACCCCTCAGCTCATCATCACTTGAGAATTAGCTGTCTCCTTAAAAGGGTCTTTCTAAACAAGCTTCTAAGATGTTGTGTGTTATGAGGGGCCTTCAGAATTTCTGCACACCATCTCAGTTGTATGAGTGGAACCAACCCACCAAAGGCTCCCAAATATCTGAGGTTTGGTTATACGCATGACGTGATGTTAAAAATTGAGATGAAACATATATATATATATATATATATATATATATATATATATATATATATATATATATATATATATATATATATATATATATATATATATATAAAGAAAATACATTGTAATAGATGTTAGGTGTAAATCAATAACTGAAAGACAAAAAAAAAAAAGGGGAGTCCTCTCCAGGATTTGAACCAGCGTTCCTGTGTCTGAGAATAGAAATACCAATCGTCATACCACTAATACGCCAACCCACCTATTGTATTGTTAATTATTTAACCAGTGTTAATTTTAATTACTAAATCTTCAAGTCGATGAAGGACGCGTTTATATTGTGAAGAACATCGTGCTACCAAACCAGCTCCATTTGCAGGCGATATTTTAGGATTATCGGGATGGAGTAGTGGCTAGAACGATCCAAATATAGATTTTTATATAAATTTCATACATACATACATACGTACACACACATACATATATATATATATATATATATATATATATATATATATATATATATTATATATATATATATATATATATATATATATATATATATATATATATATTTCCTCCGGTGGGCAAAGACCGGAGGCCTACCAATTACCACCGAAGTTGGAACAATCCATCCTGGTTGCTGGAGGCTGACAAGTCCAGATACTCGGTTTTTGAAAGTGTGCAAAGTCAAAGGAAGTTGGAAAAAGTAGAAAAAGGGAGTGTATTTCAGACTTTACCAGTGGAGTATACTTAAGATTGAGCATAGCTGTTAAGTCTGGGGTCTGAGAGTTTGACAGAGAAAGGATGGAAAAGTGTAGATAGGCTTGTCTCACGAGCTTTTCTCAATTGAAGGAGGTATGAGACGAGAGAGTTCAGAAGAGCCCTGTCCATTGGAGATTGGAGAAAATTAGTGAGAGTTGATGAGAAGAAAAGCCCTAGACTCCACCTTCTCAAGGAGAGCTGTATGAGTGGAACCACCCTAGATGTGGGAAACATATTCCATACAAGGGCGAACAACAACCCTAAAAGAGATCAAGCAAATGGAGTGACGTGAAGAATTTGCGAAGGTGCCTCAGAACACCCAAAACCTTAAAGTGTTTTTTTAAAAAGATAAGTAATGTGATCTTTCCAGAAAGGTCACGAGAAAAAGATACGCAGAGAAAATTAAGAACAGATGAAGGTTGGAGTTGCGTGTTTTCGAAGAAGTTATAGTTGTGTGGAAGACCTTGTTAAGTAGAGAGAAGGAGGAACTGAGTTTTTGAGGCATTGAAAACTACTATACTATCTCTGCTCCAATTTGAAATACGTGAAAGATCAGAGGTTAATTGCTTCAAGGCTACCCTCTTCGAGTTTATTAACTGCTGTTGGGGGGGCGTCTTTCAAACTGAAAGGAGTAATCAGGGTGGAGTCATAAGTATAGAAGTGGATAAGAAATGAAGTAATAGAAGGTCATTAATGAAAAGTTGAAAAAGTGATGGGGATAGGACAGAACCCTGAGGAACACAACTATTAATTGATTTAAAGGAAGAACGGTGGCCGTCTACAACAGCTGCTATAGAACGACCAGAAAGGAAATCAGAGAGAAGGTCAAAGAGAGAAGGATAACGAAAGAGGGAAGTTTAGAAATCAAAGCTTTGTGCCAGACTCAATCGAAGGCTTTCGATATGTCCTGCGCGACAGCAAAAGATTCACCGAAATGCCAAAGATCAAGAATTAGGGAGAAGGAAAAGAAGATCACCAGTAGATCCTTTCTTTCGAAAGCCTTACTGTCGATCAGAGATAAGATTAGAAGAATTGAGATGTTTCCAAATCTTCCTGTTAAGAATAGATTCGAAAACTTAGAAAGAACGGAGGTTTATAAGGGGCGGTAATGAGAGAGGTGAAAGGGGTCCCCCTTCTTCGGCACAGACTGAATGAGCGCACGTTTCTAGCAAGAAGGGAAGGTTGAAGTAGAAATAATAATAATTATAATAATAATAATAATAATATATATATATATATATATATATATATATATATATATATATATATATATATATATATATATATATATATATATATATATATATATATATATATATATATATATATATATATATATATATATATATATATATATATATATATATATAATGATCTTATTCATTCATTCAATTTTCTCGCCTAAAAAAAAAATATACAAAAATATAATAACAAAAATTGTGATTTAATAAAAAATCAAAAATAAAAGTGAAAATAGTTTTTTTTATTTTTTATTTTTTTTTATTTTTTTATTTTTTTATTTTTTGAGACTAAAAAGCCTGTGAGCATCAATTTTTTTAAAACTTGTTTGGTGCTCTGTTAGTTTAGGGTTTAAAAAAATTATATTATTTTTTTTGTCTTCTAGGTATATTTTATTATTATTATTATTATTATTATTATTATTATTATTATTATTATTATTATTATTATTATTATTATTATTATTATTCTTATTATTATTTTTATTATTATTATTATTATTATTATTATTATTATTATTATTATTATTATTATTATTATTATTATTATGCGTTATTATTATTATTATTATCGTTATTATCATTATTATTATTATTATTATTATTATTATTATTATTATTATTATTATTATTATTATTTCATTATTATTAACATTATTCTTACTGTTATCTTAGTTTTTATTATTATTATTTTATTATTATTATTGCCATTATTTTGACTGTTTTGATGATTATTATAATTATTATTATTATTATTATTATTATTATTCTTATTATTATTATTATTATTATTTCTCAAAGGATGCCTGAGGGATCAATTTTATTACCAAAAAATTTTTTTTCCTTATTATATATATACTAGTGACTACCAAAACTGTGATAACTGTTTACGCTTATAACATGCTAAATATTATATTATATTAAATATTATATTATATTATTATTATATTATTATATATATATTATATTATATTATATTATATTATATTATATTATATTAAACAATTATAGTCAATAATGAATTATTTCAATAATGAATTATTTCTAGACGCAAAATACTTTCCCAAAAGTTACCAAAAAACAAGATAATTAGTAATAAGAATAATTTAAATAACAGCATAATAACGATGTTAATAACAAAACTCTCTTTCAAAGAATATTTCAATAGTTTAATTAGTAAATATTGGTATGCAAATTTAAGTATTCCTAAATTTATAAGACCGTTTCAAAAATATACATTAAAAATCTATTACAAACTCATGTTCATACTTATACAATATACTTCTATGGAAATGTGCAAAACAAATAAATATTAAAATCCTTATTAACATCACCTAAATAATAATTCGGGTATTATTATGCATTTCGTATTTGTTATTAACACAACAAATAATTTCCTTAAAAAATTTATGCTTAATTTACAGGACACCTTTACTCTTAAAAGGACTAGCTACTTTCTTAGTAATAAACAATTTGCTTATTCCCATATGAGCAAATAAGAAACATAAATGATAGGAGATAAAATAATAGGAGATAAAATAATAGGAGATAAAATAATAGGAGATAAAATAATAGGAGATAAAATAATAGGAGATAAAATAATAGGAGATAAAATAATAGGAGATAAAATAATAGGAGATAAAATAATAGGAGATAAAATAATAGGAGATAAAATGATAGGAGATGAAATCAGCGCATCAAGACTTACACACAATTTAGTTAAAAAAAAGCAAAATAAACACTAACAATAAATCCGAACAAAATCTCTGAAATTCTAATATCGTATAAAGGCAGAAAAAAAATCCTAAAAATAATCCTAATCCTAAAAGTAATCATAATCCTTAAAAATAGTCCTAATTCTAAAAGCAATCAAAAGAAGCTTAAAACACTCTACGTCTCGTTAAATTGTCTTCAATATCATACCATCGAAATGGTAAGGAATTAAATTATTCTTATAATATTTATTCAACATTTAATTAAAAAACAGAGTTAATTCTTTTATGGACCCTTTAATGGGGACTTCTTTTATTATTGACAAAAAAAATTATTTTTATTATTAATCTGTTATTATAATTAATTACTGTCATAATAATAATATCATTATTATTATTATTATTATTATTATTATTATTATTATTATTATTATTATTATTATTTTCATTCTTATAATTAATTTTCATTAAAGTTATAATTATTATTAATATATTATTATTATTATTATTAATATTATTATTATTATTATTATTATTATTATTATTATTATTATTATTATTATTATTATTATTATTATTATTATTATTATTATTATTATTTCTATTATTTTTATATAAAGATCTTTAAATTTATCATAATACATACAATTTTTGTTATTATTAAAATTAATATTATTATTATCATTATTTATTAATAT
>SEYY01022422.1:70000-72500 GCA_009176605.1 Armadillidium nasatum
TTGTAATCAATTCACCAATTTGGCTTTAATAGAAATGTAGCTTCGGGTGTGAAAATCTTTTCACTTTGTTTATGTTTTATCTTTATGCTGAATAAAAGGCCGAAATATCTCTAACGAAAAAATTTCGAAGTCGTAATATTTTAATAATAAAAAACATTATTTTATTATACAAAAAAAAAAAAAAAATCTGAAAACCTGTAAATAAAATGTCCGTTTTCAAATTCATTGTTAAACCTGAAGAAGGTTAAAAGCCTCAAACCCGAAGGAGGTGGTCTGGTGTATATATATTATATATATATATATATATATATATATATATATATATATATATATATATATATATATATATATATATATATATATATATATATCTATATATATATATATATATATATATATATATATATATATATATATATATATATATATATATATATATATATATATATATATATAATAATATTATATATATATATATATATATATATATATATATATATATATATATATATATATATATATATATATATATATATATATATAATATATATATATATATATATATATATATATATATATATATATATATATATATATATATATATATATATATATATATATATATATATATATATATATATATATATATATATATATATATATATATATATAACACTTGTGAAAAACTACTGTTCTATTTAAAGTAATTGGCTTCCAAAATTGTTTATCTTTATAGTTCGTCAGACCACAGGTCAGACTGAGTGTTTCCAAATCTCCTGAAAAGTCGTCAGTATTTTAACTACAAAATAGAATTTGACGAGATTAATAAAAATTCATTGTACCCTTGTGGTATTTAGGTTGTAAAATGGTTTTTAGTTACACGAACCAGTTTTAATATATTAAATAGTTGATGGTGTTAAATACAGATTAAAAGTGATCTAAAATATACAAATATGTTTTCTGTAATATCACCTTTTTATTATTATTATTATTATTATTATTATTATTATTATTATTATTATTATTATTATTATATATTTTTTGTTGTAATAGATATAAACATGACAAGTGAATGATTTGTTAATTGCAACACCTGCAGTTGTAGATAGGAATGATAAAAGTGGAATCGATTTACACTTCCTAATTCTCTATTTCACCAAAACTTGATCATATTTATTTACTAGAGTATTTTTTCCAAATATAACAACTAATTTCTTTAGCTGAAGATCACTAATTAAAAATATTATATAATTAAATTTTTTAATTATTTATTTATTTTTTTTTTTTTTACAGAAACAAAAAATGCGATGCTGAAAAATATTCATCTCTCTCTCTCTCTCTCTATATATATATATATATATATATATATATATATATATATATATATATATATATATATATATATATATATATATATATATATATATATATATATATATATATATATATATATTATATATATATATATATATATATATATATATATATATATATATATATATATATATATATATATATATATATATATATAATATATATATATATATATATATATATATATATATATATATATATATAACCCGTAGAAGGATCTAAGGAAGCAAGGAAAATCCCAAAAATTTGCGAGAAGGTACTGAAGATCGCTGGCGAAGATCTTATCTAAGGACGTGAAGATTTTTCGATTTTGAATGAAGAAGATTTGTCGCATTTTTGTCACATGAATATTTCTTGATCACGTGACGAATAAGGCAACAAAGGTTGTTCAGGAACAACAAATTTTCAGCCTCTGCACCTGTAATGTTAAAAAAAAAAAAAAAAAAAAAAAAAAAAAAAAAAAAAAAAAAAAAAATTTTTTTTTTTTTTTTTTTTTTTATTTTATTTTTTTTTAATTAAAAAAAATAATTTATTATTTTTTATTTTTTTTTAAATTAAAAAAAAAAAAAAAAAAAAAAAAAAAAAAAAAAAAAAAAAAAAAATTTATTTTTAATTAAAAAAAAAAAAAAAAAAAAAAAAAAAAAAAGAAAAAAAGAAAAATCAGAAAATGAAAGAAAGAAATATTTGCATCAATATTTACTACCTTTACTATCGGAATAGTACCAACTAACAACATATTAAAACTATACATGGTAATGAAGAATTTGTTTTCGGTATCTACAAGGGATGAGAGAACACACACACACACATATATATATATATATATATATATATATATATATATATATATATATATATATATATATATATATATATATATATATATATATATATATATATATATATATATATATATATATGTATATATATATATATATATACTTCCTGAATAGTATCGATTTAAATAGTCGACTTTCTTAATACATAATATAATTATTTTCTTGTTATTACCTTCTCAATTGACAAAATTGCTTTATTCAAGGTCAGGTCACACACACGCACCCTCCCACACACACACAAACACACACACACATACACAAACACACACACAATCACAAACACACAC
>SEYY01022422.1:82500-85218 GCA_009176605.1 Armadillidium nasatum
ACGATAACAAATGGACGACTTTTGTGGGATTTCTTGCAACAGTTGTTGAATGACTCACAGCAACGTTATTCGCAATATATAGCTTGGAAGAACCGTGAAACTGGAGTTTTTAAAATCGTAGACCCTCCTGGTCTCGCCCGACTTTGGGGTATTCAAAAGAATCATCTGAGTATGAACTATGACAAAATGTCACGTGCCCTTAGGTATTATTATAGAGTAAATATTCTCCGGAAAGTACAAGGGGAGAGGCATTGCTACCAATTCCTCAGGAATCCGTCCGAGTTGAAGAGCATTAAAAATATTAGTTTACTTAGAGGTGCCCCACTTCCTCTGCCCCGAAAGTGGGAACTCCCACCCCCACCTTCTACACCTATGGAAGAAGAAGGACCCACAGATCTGTCTATGTCTAATTCCCACCAAATATTTCAACAGCAACTTTCTCAACATATTAAGCAGCAACAGCAACAGCAGCAAAAACAACAACAACAACAACAACAGTCTTTCGAGCACAGAGCAGATGTAACTATAACAGCTGCATCTCAACAGCCCCAATCACAGCAACAGCAGCAACAGCCATTCGAGCATCCATGCCCTAATAACGATATGGATACGAGCCAGCCAGAAAATTTAACGATAGAAAAAGTGGAAATAAAGTCCGAAAACTTTAGTTCGGATACTTACGAGTGACTGAAGTATTCGTGTACTGTTTTTTCAAACAGTTTGTTGGCAAGGGCTTTGTTGAATCATAGTTGGCCTTAGTTTGTTTTCTTTATCACCCCACTACGGGTGATACAAGTGTCTTTCTGTGATAAACATAGATTTATAAATATTATTATTATTATTATTATTATTATATTCAGAAATTATTATATTATTATTATTATTATTATTATTATTTTATTTTTATTATTATTATTATTATTTTCTAATTCGTTTTGGCCAGGAAGGCCATTTCAAATTGTACAAATATATTTTATAAAATGTTATTATAGTTATAATAATTCTTCAGGAATCTGTCTCATTAAGTTGAAAAAGTTTTGTGGAGATTAATAATCATCTCAATTGTTGTGATAAAAAAACATTCCTGTTTTCTTTTTTTTTTTGTTTTTTAAATTTTTTTTTTCTTTTTTTTTTTTAAGTTTCTATTTTGAACTTTTGAGGGGCTGTCAGGTAATGGATATTAAGTTTAAGTTACGTACATGTATAAAAACACTCACACATATACACAAACACTTATTATTTCTTACACGAGTGAGAGTGAGTGAGTGAGAGGGTGAGTGAGTGAGAGAGTGAGAGTGAGTGAGTGGAAATGAGATATTAATTAAAGTATAAATTTCGTCTTTGTGATCCACGTCTTTCAGAATGCTATTACCCAATTTTTTTTAAGACATCACAATTCTATATGTATATAAATATAAATATATATATATTATATATATATTCTTAAAAAAATGAAATGTAAAATATTGTATTTATAAATAAAGTGTTTTTTTTATTTATTTTGGTTTTACTACTTAATAGTAAGTTCTAGAAATATTTATGAAACGGTATTTTTTTTTTATGTAGTCTTATCAATTTCAAATGATGCAGATTTCGCCCAAATTTTCTATATAAAAATTAGTCCACAATTATATAGACCAGTATAACAAGTCAAAATTCAAATTAATGTTTAAATAGAATAAGAAAAATAAAAGTAAAATATGACTGTCGTCAGAAGTAATAGTAATAATGTAATTATATCCAATTTTGAAAATAATAAAAAACTACAACAACAATAAACTCGAGAAGAGACAATGATAGGAAGCCACCTTCCGAGAGAAAGGAAGATATGATAATGGTTAAATAATATTAAAATTAATGATCAAAATCTAATGAATATGAAAATTATTTGTCTGGTTATATATTGAAATATCTAAACGTTTGTAATGAACCAATTACATGACATTAGTCTGTCTGTTGTCTGTGAGAATTACGTGAAGATGATCGAGACCACTCTTTCATGATAGACGTCGCTCTCTCAATTCCTAAATAGAATAATGTCACGAAATGTTATTAATAAGAATGACTAAACGTTAAAATTTTGTTTAGTCGTATTTTCAACAGTTTTATTTATTTTTTTTTGAAAAAGGAAAAAAATTTTAAATTGTGGTTTTGTTAATACTCATTAAATAGAATCGCTGTTGCGTAAAAATTATATCGAAGCATTTATGTGCCCTGATATATTGTATAATCAGAATTGAAGGCTACTGATTATCCTGAAGATCAACTCAACTTTAAGGGCTTTGATTATTCTGAAGAAAAATTCGTTTTTAAGAGACTATTTTTCTTGACTCAACAGTATGACAGTGAAATTATCAGTCAAAACTTAAAATTCAAATTCAAATCCTAAAAAAAAAAAAAAATAAATAAATAAATAAATAAAAATATTCGAAATGAAGTTCTAAATACCACAAAAGTATTTAAAAACCTACTTCTGGTGCAATTTTTTCCTATCGTCTATTTTATTAAAAGTAAAATGACAATTATTGTAAGCTCCTGATAAACGTAGAAATTTTTTATTTTATTTAAACCATATACCAGAACGCCTTAACTATATCAGCTAACATCTTCCCAATTTTCTTGTTCAACAGATCTGATCATTATCTCCACCTCATTCATTTATTATTATTTCAAACAACGTGTAATTAGTTCGCCATTAATTTATAATCATCAAATTAT
>SEYY01022423.1:0-10000 GCA_009176605.1 Armadillidium nasatum
TTTTTTTTTTTTAATTTAAAAAATCAAAAACGGGAAATGTTTTGTATTTTATGATGTGTTGTTCTAGGAGTCTGCCATTTTGGATTCAGAATGTATTAATATATTAAATATATATATGCTACATTCTGAAAGAACAAACTGCCAACCATTCATTTCAGGAAATATAAGGATTTCTACATCTCTATTTCCTAATGGTGAGTGATAGGGTGTTTATGCTTTTATTACTTATTAATTATATCAACAGTAAATTTGCTACTAACTTATTACATACACTAATAGTTTAGTATATATATATATATATATATATATATATATATATATATATATATATATATATATATATATATATATATATATATATATATATATATATATATATATATATATATATATATATATATATATATATATATATATATATATATATATATATATATATATATATATATATATATATATATATATATATATATATATATATATATATATATATATATATATATATATATATATATATATATATATATACTCAGGTAGGCAAATTGCAGAGACATCATTTTTTTTACTAGAGTTGAAGATATTTATTGAAAAGCTAAATTAATTGTAGGAACCATATCAAAGAAATGATGAAGGACAAGTTAATAATAGGCAAGTAAGTAGCTGCTCAGCCACAATGAGGCTGCAGCAAAATGGCTGAAACCCTCTTTTATTATATTTATGCATAGTAGTGTTGTGTAAATATAATAAATAGTAATACTTTGTTGATAAATATGCTTCTTTGGATAAGTTGCATAATTATTTCCAAAGGGGGACTGAGGAATATATATATATATATATATATATATATATATATATATATATATATATATATATATATATATATATATATATATATATATATATATATATATATATATATATATATATATATATATATATATATATATGATTATATTTTTTGTTTATAAAAAAAAAATTGGTTATTTTATCATATTCAAAATATTGTGAGAAGAGAACCACTGATCAAAACCTTTTGATTTTTTCAGTGAAACTAAAGTGACAGGGCAGTATTTTCATTTAAGAATTGAAGACATTTGTTCACCCTTGTTTTGAATGAGCCTGAAAATAAAATTTTACTGCAACAGCATTTGCTAGTATAACAAGATTGTTGTTTGTGATAACATGCTTTTACAGTCATATTTAATTTGTATTTATTTATAACATTTAAAAAATTCAGATCATTTGGTCAAAAAATAAAAAGTTCTGACAGTTTTGATAATTACAAGAACTTTTTCAAAAATTTCTCAAAAAAATTTTTTTTTTTTTTTACAATTTTTTTTTTTTCCATCATCTTCAAAAGACTAATTCATAAATTGCTTGGTAACCTTTTTTTATTTTTTCAGAGTACTTAGAAAGATGATGAGGTAAAATTTTCAATTCTGGAATATTTTTTTTATTGAATTAGCCTTTCAAGTTTTTTCTACATTTTGTTTCCCCACCCCTACACCCCTGCAAAACTGAAAAAGCCCAATAGCTCCCAAAAACCATTATATATATATATATATATATATATATATATATATATATATATATATATATATATATATATATATATATATATATATATATATATATATATATATATATATATATATATATATATATATATATATATATATATATATATATATATATATATATATATATATATATATATATATATATATATATATATATATATATATATATATATATATATCAACAGACTAAGAAAGAGAAGGCACATAAATGTTTGAAACCAAAGTTAAGGAACTACCAGCAAAACAGTGTCAAAAGATTCGTAATCAACCAGGAAAATCTGAACTACCAATCCTCTGTCTGGCGTAATGAACCAACATCAGAATTGGCTAATTATTAGGTGATTTTATGTTCAATGTATATTTTTTTTTTATAATCTGATGAAGCATGTTAACTGTAATTTAGTATAAAACCTCAAGAGGGGTTAAATGACTTAAAGTAACTCACTTGCAGTTCCTCTCCGCATTGCTTAAGCACCACTAAATCTCTGTAGTTATGGAGATATTCATAATTATTATTATTTTTTATGCATATTCTAAAATATCACTTAACAATGATTGTCAGATTTGTTATGAAAAGAAAATTCAAAATTATATTAGTACTCTATTTCAGTTTTATAATTTAGAAAGCTTTATTTCTTTACTGAGTAACAGATGTAGAAACCTGATCCTTTATTTTAATGATTTTTAATAATAGAAACTCAAACTGGCTTCTGATACCCATATATATGCTCAAAATCTCGAACCAAAAATTAAATTGGGAAGGGTTAAAGGTTAGGTAGAGGAGGATGTAAATATTACATTTTGAGTGTATGTAAATGTGAAATAATTTCAATTTGATTTTTTTAAATTTCAGGTAAAATTGCAATTCGTTATCGGACTCTTTAATCTACAGAAGAGAGACTTTCCATTTTGGTAGTAAGTTCAGAACGAAGCATGTCGAGTGGTAGAATCAGAAAATGAAAGTCGTCTCAAATACTTAGTACTTCCGTCGCTAACAGTTTTCCCTTGAGAGTTGGTAGATTTTAATTAGTTTCTGTAAGTGACAGGTATTTTAATTTTCCTATTAAGGTGTTTAACTGCATATTTTTATGAACCGAAAATCGTGCCAACTTCAATTCGAATCAAATATTTTATAAATTACCCAAATATTGTGAAATTTACTGACTACTAAAATTATTTTTATTTAAATATTATTTGAATATTCATGAGATATATTTATTCTTTAAAGTATTGAGTTTATATTTCACTTGCTTCATTTAGCTTTCATCTTTTCCCATTTATTCATACATTAATATGTGAAATCAACAGGATTGATGATAGTTTTTATCGTAAGTCAGAGAAAATTGGGAATATAAATAATGTAAATTTTTACATTCATAACTTTTAATTAAACTACATTATAATTAAATAATTAATTAAATAAATAATTAAAATTATTACAAATTTGGTATCAACTTCAGTACAATAAAAAATATCCAAATATATTTGATTGTCTTTCCTTTGTTAGATTTTAATTTTTTTTTTTTTCAGTTACACTTTCAAAATCTTAAAAATATTCTTTAAATGAAGCCGAATTTAAATTTTATTGCTGAAATAAAAATAATTTGAAAAGATTTTTAAGTGTTTTTGTCATGAAAATCAGACTATGTATTATTATTAAGTAATAATTAACTATTAAACGTAAGTGTGTTATTCTCCTCCTAGAGTTTATATTTTTTTTTTTGGTTATGATAGTCTTCGTTTAAACTAGTATTAAGTTACCTGCTTCAGCAGAACTGTAATTGTAATCAATATGCTATAAGAAGGGCTTGGATTGCAAATAACAAATCTGATAAAATTTGAAGTTGTAAATTTTTTTTTTTTTTTTTTTTTGACATGATCTGGTAAGTTTTAGACAAAAATGGTTAGAGTGTGAAGGTGTCGTAAAATAAATAAAATACCGACTTGAAAAGTTGAGAAACACTAAGTTATGACCTTTTAAAACGCTAGACTGATGCATTATTAATCTAGTTTATATCGCTGGGCTAATAAGAAAGTCTACATACATCGGTGAAATTTTAGGTTCATTTTAATAGAAAATGTTTTAATTATTACACAAATGTATCAGTCTTGTTCTTCTGTAAGGAATGTAATGGGATTGTCGATTCGACACTATATATATATATATATATATATATATATATATATATATATATATATATATATATATATATATATATATATATATATATATATATATATATATATATATATATATATATATATATATATATATATATATATATATATATATATATATATATATATATATATATATATATATATATATATATATATATATATATATATATATATATATATATATATATATATATATATATATATATATATATATATATATATATATATATATATATATATATATATATATATATATATATATATATATATATATATATATATATATATATATATATATATATATATAATAAGAAAATAAAAAATATAATAGTGGGTGGAAAGACGTGTGGTACGAGATCTCAGTGGAGAAAGTGTGTGACTGGAGTGTTAAGAAGTGAAATTTATGTTGTAATTGCGATAGTATAGAGATAGTGACGCAACAGTTTGACCGGCAGAGAGTGGTAAAACTTAGAGTGAAACAGTTGATAAGATGAATACCAGATTACTCATTAATTTAATGAGAAGTGTGAGTTCTACCACCTCGGAGTGTGAGACATTCTACATAGAAAGATGAATAACACTTATAAAGAATGAGCAATTTCTAAAGAGTTAGAGAACACCCAACATTTTAGAAATTTGTTTAGAAAGAGAAGTGTAATGTGAACTTTCCAAGAAAGATATCGAGAAAAGATTCCAAGAATATTAGGATATATGAAGGTTTGAGTTGTAGTTTTGTGAAGATGTCGTCGAGTAGAAAGATAGAGGAAGTAAGTTTTTGTGGGTATTGAATAGAACCAGGTTTTCCTTATTCTAATTAGGAAATAAAAAGTATTAAGTCAAATATTAGTGACCCTTCGGTCACCCTTGTAGCATTAATTAATAGGACGTGTTTATCTTTCAAAATAGAAAGATTAATAAAGGGGTGGAGTCATAGGCGTAGTAGTGGATAGGTGATGAGGTCACTAATAAAAACTAGGAAAAAATTGGTTCACCGAAATGTTAAAAAACAGAGTACCAAAGAGTCAGAGAGAAAAAATATCGTCCCTTTCTAAAGCATTTTGACAATCTGAGATAAGATTAAAAGAATTAAAATGTGTTCAGATCTTCCTGTTGAAGATAAATATGAAAATTTTCGAAAGAACAGAAGATAAATAAATAAAACGACAGTTAGAAGGTTAGAAAGGGTACCCATTTTTCTGAACAGGCTGAATGAATGAGCGTTTCCATCAGAAAAAGAAGGTTGTAATAGAAAGACAAAGACGAAATGCTTTATCAAGTTATATATATATATATATATATATATATATATATATATATATATATATATATATATATATATATATATATATATATATATATATATATATATATATATATATATATATATATATATATATATATATATATATATATATATATATATATATATATATATATATATATATATATATATATATATATATATATATATATATTTAATAATTTATTATATATATTATATATATTATATATATATATATATATATATATATATATATATATATATATATATATATATATATATATATATATATATATATATATATATATATATATATATATATATATATATATATATATCAGCTGTATGTAGCGTGAATTTCTTGTATTGGAAGGCTTAGAATAATTTTGTTAATTTATATATATATATATATATATATATATATATAATATATATATATATATATATATATATATATATATATATATATATATATATATATATATATATATATATATATATAGTATGTTTTTATATTTTATTTGTGTATTTTAATTTATTTTGTCGAGTTACTCAATTATAATTTTATGTTCATATTTATTTAATTAAAAAATGACGCCCTAAAAGGCATAAAATTAGCGTTGCTTTTTTATATAAATTTCAGAATATTTTAAAGTTTTATAGTCTATTTTACCATTTAGAAAAGTAAATAAAACTACTGTGAATACGTTAAAAATAAAATCAATGCAAATTTCTTTATAAATACGGAAATAAACATTAACAAAAATTCAATTCCCTATGTTTTGTATGTTAAAATTTCGGTTTAAGTGTCCTTCAATTTTTCTTGCGAATCTGGCAATTATTCTAGCAACTTTTACTTCAATTTTGCTCGTTGAAAATTACATAGCTTCAATGGGAATGCGCCGTCTATGTAGTTAAAGTCTATGGTTCGAAACGAAAATAACATTAGCAAAATTGAGCTCCACTCTAATAGAAAAAGGAATTTTCCAAGTTTGCTCTTACTTACATTGTAAACTTTGATACATACGAACCTAAACCAAAAAGTAGACACTTGAAAAATGTCAGGCATTTTTCTCTTCAAGCTGAATGTATCGATCATGATTTGACCGTGTGTGTGTGTGTGTAAAAAAAAAAAAAAAAAATTTGTCGAACATTCATCCAATATCGTATGCATTTAAGTTTCATCGATATTTAATCAGGTCTATTATTAGCTTTCATTGACGTTTAAGCTTATTATTATTATCTTTCATCGACATTTAGGTATTATTAGCAGCTTTCATTGACATTTAGGCCTATTATTATTAATAAACTGGCATGCATGATACACGAACAATTGTCTACTGGGGGGTTCTGCCTTCCTTTTCCCCTGACCCGTCAGTGGTGGTGATAAGTGAAAGGCTTTCAATACATTAGCAAAGCCAACCTTTTTTGTTTTGCATGGCTAATCCGTATTTTCAAAAATAGCATATATATACTATACAGGCTTCATTTTCTCTATATGAGATGTTTCGACAATTTTAATTTAACAGACACCTAACTTTTCTATTTCTTTCGATGGTTCTCCCTTCTCTCCTGTTAACAGCAAACTTCCTTGGCATTCAAATAAAAAAATATCTTGGAAACTTCACTTCACAATGGTTGCTAGGGTGACCTCAAAGAAGCCGTGATTTTTGTTTAGGCTGCGAAAACTTTGTTACTTCTTCACAATTACTCCAATTATACAAGGGCCACATCTGCCCTTGTATGGTGTACTGCTCTCGTATCTAAAGTGACTGATTTCGCTAGTCTTTTGAATAGGCAAAGGTTTAAAAGACTCAACTGTTCCGCTCCTAATTCACTCGACCCTTTATCTTTGCGACGTGACGCTCGTGCCACGTCTCTTTTCTATAGGTACTACAGAAGCAAATACGTGAGGGAACTGTCCACTCGTATACCTCCACCTTTAACGGCCTCGTAACAGATGGGGCACATTGTCTGCACAAATTTTGTGGACATAGGTTACTCCAGGCTTGTCCGCTGTGGAGCCTACTCCTTTCCAGCTACCTCTATTTTGTGGAATTCTTTCTCATCTTCAGTTTCTTGCCTGAGTTTTTTTAGCAGAGTTTTGAGAGTTCTTGCTCGTTTGGGTTGAAGTTATGTTCCTACTAGGCTAAAATTTACCTAATTTACTACTATAAAATTTATTTATGCGCTTATACAAATAAGCCGAATATCCAAGTTCTAATTCTTGGAAACAAAATAAATGCCCTTATTTTATTTTAACAATTTGCAGAACATTTTAAATGGCGAGTTTATTAACTATGTTAATGTAATAGAATTAGGTTCATTCTTGGCAGAGCAGTAACATATCTGCATTAAGCGTTTTCAGGGGTTTCAGCGCCATAGAAATTCCCAACAATATACTTTAAATTCCGTATTCAAATACAGTACATAGTTGAATTAGGTTGTAAGTATATTGTATACATGAAAACCGCGTCAGCAGGGAAAATAACAGCTAAAGGATAGTCATATACTTTGAATTTTACGTTTCTCCATAGGGAATGAAAGGTTTGGCATAGAAAAACCAAAGGTAAATTCCTTATGGACCCTAAGCAGAGTCTGTTAACAAAAACACTATGATCACTTTTAGTTTGGTCATATGGCCTTAGGATATCCTATTGGTTTTGTCATAAAGCCCGAATAAATTTTTTTTATGGGTAAGTCTTTAATCAGGATAAAATTGGATAAACAAACCTATTTTTTTTTTTTTGCAATGGTGATGCACTATAATGCGATTTAATTTATGTACAGACGAACTTCTTAAGTCAATCTGATATTATATGATATGCTGGGTTTTTATTTGTAGGCCGACACATTTAATAGGTTATTTGTTTAATAAACTTTCTCAACACAGGATACAAATTGTTCATTATAATATATACAAAGTATTTCTTCCAATTGTCTTGTAAAAGCCTAATTGAATTATAGTTGGAAACCAAATAAATTTAAGTAACCTTGTAAGGCATTGCTTTAATAAAACACCGCTTCATTCTTTTGGGTAATGCAGGAATTTCTGATGACATTTTAGATTTTTTTGGATCAAAAATTTGGATAAACAAACATGTAAATATGAAGATACTATTTATGAGAAATATAAGAATTTGAAAATTTTTAATACATTGTACAGAATTAAGTCGACCATTCTTTCAAATCAATCGCTGAATACAAGAATTTATTAAGAATGCATGTCAAAATAAGGGTGATAAGGGCGTAGGAGATGATAATTACCAAAAAAAAAAAAAAAAATTTGATAAGCTTCAATATTAAGCTATTATATCTAAATATCTCCTTCGAATTGTAAATAACATCATTCTGGTATTACTATTTTTTCTTTTAAAATTCCCTCACTTGATATCCTAGCAACTGAAAAAGGTGAAATACTAAGGGAAAAAAAAACCATTGGGAAACCAACTGATAAATAATGAAATTGGCTTTTCAAATCAAACTTGATACAAAATTTTTTTATTTAAAAGTGGAAAAAAAAAAGATCTAAAATATATTTTTTAATAATGTGCATTTCATTAAATTTCAAAATTGCATAAAATAATACATGTAAGCCCTACAATACATGATCTGAATGTCTTTGTAACAGATCACACCTGAAAGGACATTTTTCTCTCTCCAAAAAAGTGACGTTACTAAAAGTAAGACAGTAACGAGAAACACTTTTTTTGGATGACTAAAGTTCTTTATTAACATGTGCAAACAAAAAACAAATGTTTTAATTTAATTTTCCATACGTTTAATGACTGATTTCCACTCTATTTTCTTGTATATTCTCAAGAACATTTTTAAAACACAAACAAATTTTAAAATTTTAAATATGCACAACACACACACACGCACAAAAAAAGTTTGAAATTTAAGTGTTCATATCTAAATAATATCTCTTTCGAATTGTAAATAACATCAATCTGGTATTGATAATTTTTTCCATTTAAAATTCACTCATTTGAAATGGTAGCAACTGAAAAAAATATGCAATACAAAGAGGCAAAAAAAAATTTATTTTGAAAATGCTAAATATATTCTTCAATAGAATCAACTAACAAATAATAAAAATATCTTTTCCAATCAAATTTTATTTAAAAGTGAAAAAAAAAATCAAACATTTTTTTAATAATGTTCAATTCATAAAATTTAAAAAATGCAATTAATAAAATAACTAAAAAATAATAATAATAATAATAATAATAATACATGTAAGCCCTACAATACATGATCTGAATGTCTTTGTAACAGATCACACCTGAAAGGGCATAATTTTCTCTCTCCAAAAAGAGTGACGTCACTAAAATTAAGATAGTAAAGAGAAACACTTTTTGGATGGCTAAAAAAAAAAAAATTACATACGTTTAATGATTATGTAATTTTCACTCTATTTTCTTGTATACTCTCAAGAAGACCATTTATTTTTAAAACAAAAATTTTGGGATAAAATTTGAAAATTTAAATTAGACAACTGATATATATATAAAAAATTTACCCTACGAGAGAGAGAGAGAGAGAGAGAGAGAGAGAGAGAGAGAGAGAGAGAGAGAGAGAGAGAAGAGAGAGAGAGAGAGAGAGAGAGAGAGAGAGAGAGAGAGAGAGAGAGAGAGAGAGAGAGAGAGAGAGAGAGAGAGAGAGAGAGAGAGAGAGAGAGAGAGAGTAGAGAGAGAGAGAGAGAGAGAGAGAGAGAGAGAGAGAGAGAGAGAGAGAGAGAGAGAGAGAGAGAGAGAGAGAGAGAGAGAGAGAGAGAGAGAGAGAGAGAGAGAGAGAGAGAGAGAGAGAGAGAGAGAGAGAGAGAGAGAGAGAGAGAGAGAGAGAGAGAGAGAGAGAGAGAGAGAGAGAGAGAGAGAGAGAGAGAGAGAGAGAGAGAGAGAGAGAGAGAGAGAGAGAGAGAGAGAGAGAGAGAGAGAGAGAGAGAGAATGAGAG